>VURO01035138.1:0-16790 GCA_015108175.1 Pelvicachromis taeniatus | reverse complement strand
AAATAGGGGAAGGGGGGGGGGGGGGGGGGGGGGTGTGGGGGGGGGGGGGGGGGATTTTGTGGGTGACACCACGCAGACTGACAATGTGAGTGCTTGTTTTGAGCCATAAATGCCACGGCACAAGTGTTGAGCCTTGACCCTCCAGCAGGATTGCCGTTCTCTTGTTCGAGATGGCATTTCACTTTTGCAAATGCTGCACTCCTCAGCCCTGCCACCATCTGGCACTGCCTTTGTGTCCGCCACACGGGGAGATTGGAGGGTCAACAGATTCTGAGTTTGTCTATAATGTGGAGTAAATGACCGAATTAACCGCTTTATTTGGATTGTTGGAGGATTTATCTTCTACAATAAACAACTCTGTAAAAAAAAGTAACACATCTCTAACCACATTGAGTTTTTAAGGTCTAAATCGGGTGACTAAATCATTAGCACCTGATCGGACTGTTGGAGGTATCTGGGTCATGGGCAGAGACTCTCCCGATTGAGGTGCCCACTTTGGCGTCCTCTGAAACGACCATCTTGCTCAACGATGTGGAAAAGACGGGCGGCTCGTTCACATCCGCCACCGTCACCTTGACTGATGTTGTGTCGCTAAATGGTCCCAAGCTCAAGAAGTTGGAGTCGATATTCCTGTTTGTGGCTTCGATTCTCAGAGAAAAGCTGCTCTTTGTTTCAAAGTCTAAAGGCTGGAGGAGAGGCAGACAGGGAGAATAGAGAAAACATTGAGAGAAACGTTCACTTCCCTCATCAAAACAGGAGAGGTGTCGCAAATGTTTAGCTTTTTTTAAATGGAAAAAAAAAGAAGTAAAAACTACACCAGGATTGCAGCAGTTCTGCATTTTCACCCATTCACGGTTAGAGGAACAGTTACTATGTATGTAAATTTGTAAATCATTCAGACGATGCTGAGATATTGATCACAATTAAGGATGTGGACTCTAAAGACCCATTACAATTTAACACACAGTTAGACTTAAACAAAGTGATTTGGTGATGGATTATAGTTACTTTGTGCTGTGAAAGCAGTAATATTGATTTCAAGCAAGTCTCACAACATGGTGAAAAGCACGCTGAAATGAACGCTTTTGAAACATTTTTGTCATTTTGTCTGGCTTATTGAACTCCCCATAGCAACGTATAATATACTGCAAGAAAACATTGATTTGACACTTTCATTGTCTGTGAATCTCTCCTATGTTGTAATTGTCTGAGTTTGGTGCAAAACAAACAAACGATTAAATTGGCCCATCTGACAAGAATTGCTTGTGGCCAACAATGGCCCTACCTCTCCCACAAAAGAGTGCCAGCAATGAAGTGTCACATCAATGTGGCCCGCGGAGACCATTTTCAAGCCCTTTGAAACCCTGAAATGCGATGTATCAGCTATGTGCTCTGGAGCATGCAAAACTAAGGTAGGAATGCATAACATTTTCTTTTTCCATTATAAATGAATAAATTACTTTTTACATTTAACTTGACAATTTTCTTTATTTATGTAGTTGGCACCAGTAGCGCAGTTGTTATTTCGCTGAGTTTGGTTCTTTTCTTGAGTTTGAGACGACTGGAGAAGCGAACCTTGGGTGACCATGTGATGTTTATTTCATCACAAGAGGTGGAAATAGTCAGTGCTGATTTGTCATTAGTGATTAGCACTTAATCCAAAGGTTCTGCTGACATTTAAAACACAGTAGGACGGACAAAGCGGAGAAAGGGGAGCCGGGGAGAGGAACTTCTCCTAATATCCTTCATTAAACAAGCGTTTCCTGTCTGGCACAAAGAGACCACAGTGGACTCAGATTAAGTGGCACTGTCTTTATGGAAAAAAAAATCAGTTACTCTTACATAAAAAATATTGCATCGCCATTTGTGTGGTAGTAGAATTTCATATCACTGTTTCCAGAAATGAATGATTCATCTGTGACACTGTTGCATTTAATTAATTAAAGGAAACATCTGGCTTTATTGTTCTTTTTTTCTTATAGCTGGCAACGGCTGTGTTGTCTGATGCCAAATGAGCTCAAGCTCGTCTCATAACACTTAACAGTCCTACAGCCACTAAAGCCCCCAAGTCCTACTAAGGATGCTATATGTAAAAAAAAAAAAAAAGACCACATTGATTAAACTTGAACAGCTGGACAGTTCAGCGTTTAGAAGTGAAATATTTCAGCTGTTTGGGACTATTTTTTCTGCTGATCAAAAAAGTTTTGGTAAATACTTAAAGCAGCAGGTGGCTAACGTGTTAACAATATAAAATAAATGTTCTCTCCCACGTTCATCTAAACAAAGTAACATGACTCCAATTACAACAGTGTGACTCACCAGACAAACAATGTGCTTTTTAATAGCAGGTGTTCACTACAAACACTGTTTAAATTTAAAGCTGTTTTTATTATTTTTCTGTAGAATTTGTTAAAGCAAAGAAACTATCTCAAATGCTTCCATCCAATTTTTTAGGATCAGAAAATGACAACCTGTGTATCTTGTACATTTAAATGTTAAACGGTCAAATGAATAAAAAAGAAAAAGAAAAAAAAGATTTGTTTGCACAGGGCTTGAATATACACACCGCTCCTATCTGGATTCCAGGCAGCATTCAGTGTCTCACCAGCTTGGGTACAAAGCCTTAAAATTTTAGCCTTTCTCCCTGATTTTCAGGGAGTGAAGGTTCAGAACCCTTTGTGGACAGAAAGTCTTGGTACAAACAAGTCTTGGTTCAGCAGTTCTATTCACTGACTTGGGTTTCTGAATAAGCTGTTAAGTTCTAAAACCAGGCTGTTGTTCAAGCTGTACCTTCAGCAGCATTATGACCCCCTCTTGTGTGTCCTCATCTGTCGTTATGTTGAACATGCCGGGCCCATCGCCGTCCATGATCCTGTAGTCCATCTCTGCATTGGAGCCTATATCAGCATCCGCTGCTTTTATTCTGGCCACAACAGATTGCACCAGCAGGGACTCGAGCACCGTGTACTGATAGTTCTCTGGAAAGAGAAGGACAGGAGTGGATGCTGGTAATGGATGTGCTTATTTCACCGCCAACTCGCTTTCGAGCAGCTCAGCTCGTGCTGTAGCCCTTCAGCTTTGATTTGACTGTGTGTCTACTCGATGAATTCATGTTACATAAAACAGACAGGCAGCAGCAGTCGCACACATGGAAGAAAGCGTTTTGTTTCAACTTCACGACGGCGTGCTGAACAGACTGTGAGGAAAAGGTGGAAAATTAAAATATGCAATTAATTACGCCAAAGGCTAATTTGATATTTTTCCGTCCTTTAAATTCTGATTCTGTAATAACATCTTCTGCAAAACACAAAACTTTCAAAAGGCTGTCTAGATGTAACAGGTTATCCTTCCAAATGAAAATAAAGAGAAAGTAATAAAAAAAAAGAAAGAAAACTGGAGTCACGCTAAGATTTCTGTGGTACTTTTTTTTTTTATGAAATGAAATGTCCACTCAAAGATTCTATTACTCCAAAACTCTCCATTGTGTTCCCTGAGCTTTTGTGTGACCCTCTAGATTTAAAGTACTCTTATGAGAATAAAGAAGGGAATCATATTCATAATCATAATCTCCCCAATCACCATGGCAGAGCTCATTACCAGACCTTTCTGTGTTCCTCACAGTGTCTCCCTCAGCCTCCGTCTAAATGCTAATCTCCCTGACATTGTTTGCCGCCATGTAATCTTTATAATGGCTTTTTAATTTGCCGTGGAGCAGCAGCTCTTTTAAAGACCAAAAAATTGCTTTCCTCCCTCTGTACTGCCCCTTCACCTACCTCCTGCCCTTTCCTCTCCCAAAGCCTATCCTCTCACGCAGCTAACCTTGGTGTCTTTCCCATTGGACTAGCCATTGCTCTTGGACTCTATCAGCTCCGATGCTCCATAATGGCGTATCGATTCTGACCCATGACCCCGTGAGCTCGACTACTGGAGCAAAATCGAGAACTCCTCCAAAGTCTCTTTCTTCTCTGCGTGACAGCACTGGGTTAAAACGACACTGACGACTTGTTGTGAAAACTTGAACCTTTCTTTCCCCCCAGGGACCAGCAAATTGACTCGGCTTCATGGCAGTCCAGTGGTGAGCGCACCAGCCAGACAGCGGTTGGGCTATCAGCAGTAAACCGATTGCTGGCGCTTCGGATTATCATGAGAAGCGCTGCATGCCTTTGAATCCTAAAGCTCGGCCTGGAACCCATTAGCAGCCCGTGAAATAGGCTGACAACAAAAAAAAAAAGAAAAAAAAAAGGCAGCCTGATTGATCCTGGTATCCAACACTGAGGCAAACACCAGCTCTGACGAAGAATAAGGCAGCGAGGTGCACACCTTGCAGGAAGGCTGGTTTTTAATTTGGCATTAAAAGTCCAAATGTTTGCTGAAAATACAAGTTGGAAATATGACGAGACACTGGGGTTAAAAAGATTTTAAAAATAACCTTGGAAAACTGGTGAGATGAAGTTTAATGAGTGTGTTTTGCTTGTAAGAGGTCTGAGTATTTTCTAGCCAACTTTATTTTACCCCACATTGTGGAAAAAGAAAGAAAATCTCGTTACGGCTTGTTGTTACAGCAACTGTAATAAATTCAAATGATTTTCTTTTCCACGGGTGAAACAACATCCCAGCCTTTTGCACACCTGCATTCATTGCATACATTACAAAGTATGCCCTCATTTGGTTCTCTAAGTTCGAGAAGTTTTTCAGTAATAATGATAGATCTTTAACGCTTCATTCAGCCAGGAGGGGAAAAAAGAAAGAAAGGAGCCGGTTATATTCTGATTGCTGAGTAGCTGTTGAACATGGCATTTAGGCTACAAGCTTAATCAACCCAGTAGGGACAATCAGGAAAAGAGTCTTACTGTGAGCGAACCGAGGCGGGTTGTCATTGACATCTGTGAGCGTGACCGTTACAGAGGTGGTGCCGGAGAGGCCACCCATTTGGCCAACCATGTCTTTGGCCTGGATGACAAGAACATATTGATCCCTCGTCTCCCGGTCCATGTTTGGAAGAGCTGTTCTGATGACACCTGATGAAAGAACCAGAGCGGAAGAAAAAAAGTTTATATATAACCCCTTGTTTCCTTTTCATCAGAACTACCTGTCAAGTTTGAGAAAAAAAACCCCAACTCAGTTTAAGTTGAAGGATTTCAAATATTTAGACAATATAGTCGTTGATACTTTGTGAGAGAAACTGGATAAAGGTGGAGTGATGGAAATACAATATATGTGGCAAAAAGTTTGGATCATCTTTGGATGTTGCCTGCATTTTGTTTTGTTCTTGGTCAAGATGATCCCACACCGCTTCAATAATGTTGAGGTCCGGGCTCTGGGGAGGCCAATCCATGACTGATTTTACTGCATTGCCAATGTCTTTGGGGTCATTGTCAAGCTGTTGCCCCAAACCATAACAGACCCTCCACCCTACTTTTACAGATGCTGGCGTACCTCTTTCTTGACCTCCTCCATATTGCTCATGATTTAAACTAGAAATTTCTAATTTGGATTCATCACTCCAAACGACCTGTTGACACAGATTTTTTGTGCAGTTCTTGTGTGATTTGGCATACCTCGGCCTTTTCTTCCATTCTTTCTTAGGAATGGCTTCTTAAAGGCCACCCTTCCACTCACACCATTTCTGATGAGCCTTCATTGAAGGACGAGATGTATGTGTCAGGTCCTATGTCAGGTCTTTGCTGTATTTTTCCTGATTGATAAAAACATAAATTTAAGATACTGTCCGTCTGCTTTATATAGATTTATAGGCATGCCACTCTTTTCTTTGTCCTTGTCTATTTTCCTCAAACAAGGGCACAGCATGCTGAGATATGCCAAGTTTTCAACTAATAGCTGTTTAGGAATTACCTTCATGGGGAAAAATCCTATTTTATTCCTGTCAAACTGTGTTATCTTTGCCATTTTTTATAAATTCAACTAAATAAATAGGAACAATTCATGTGTTTTGTGACAGGCTGCTAGTAACAAAGTGCCTAAAGATACAATTTAAAATTGGCTCTTTGCTAAGTTATCTGTTATGTTGTATTTACTTTATCCCTTGAGCTAGATGACTTTTTTTATGCTCGAATGATTCATAGGTTGGTGTTGTGGCTTAACAAACAAAAACATCCCTGCGTTTCTGGGGATGCTGGACTGAGAAGTGAAAAAGCACCCAATGCCCAAAAATTAACTTTGAAAGACCTTCAAGAAGCCTGGAGAACTGTTGCTCAAGATTGCTTTGAAAGCAAAGAAGTCTCTTGGAGGTGAAGCATCTTCAAGAAGTCATCTACTCATTTTCTTTCCGAGATACTTAACCTACCAAGACCTGGATGACTACACGGACGTAACGTCTGGCTCTTTGGGAGCTAAATATAATGAAATACTGGGAAGCTCAAGACTTTAGCACAGTATCTGACATTTATTCATCGATTTAGCTATCTATAACACTCATTTCCTGATTTGGCTTTTTTGTAAAGTATATCGATCGTTTATCCAGTTGCTTAAAGTTTAGCATCCAACAGTTACAGTATGTCTTGTACTCCTTCGCCTACTCTTCAAGAAACAGATTGACTTATCTCTATGTTGCCTCTTTTTCTCCTTCAGGTTCATTTGGATTAATTTACTCAGAACCTTTCTCAGTTGCAGAGCTTTAATTGTCTCATATACATTGCTTGTGTTTTTATCATGAAAGCATAAAAAACACTTATACACTACCTTACAAATGATTACATCAGCAAAATTACACTTCAAGCCTCAAAATTTCAGCTTTGAAGTTGGTTATAAAAAGACTTATACAGGCTCCAGTCGTGCTAGAATACATGCTGAATTCAGACTGGAAAAGACTGATCACATCAATCCTCTACTCTTTACTATGAGAATGCTTTGACATGAAGTAATTGGCCATAATGACTGGTCCCTTGTTTACACACGGGCAATGATTTGTGACTCCTTTGTGCCCTCAAATGTGCCGTCACTCCAAATAGTTTAGGGGTCTGAAGCATGATGAGGATAATGTAAAGATGCTGTCAGAAAAGCGAACACATACAAGGGGACATTTCTGCTGCCAGGGGAGGCATTATCTGTCTGTCCCCCTGTCATGATTGATCTGTATCAGAAAAATATCAGAGATGTGTCAACACTGACATCCAATGACTGGCTGATGCGTGCTGCTGTGCGGCGTATACTTTAATCACCACAACAGCATTAAACCCAGTTGTGGTACACAAGCACAAATTATTAAAAAGCGTACGGAGAAATCTTTTTATTAACAGCGTTTTTCTAATCTCGGCTTTATCTCCCGACTACAAAGATGATAATTCGAGAAAAAAAAAAATTACACGACACATTTAAATGCAAAGAAAAGTGCCCTAATCCTTCAAAAGCAATCACTGTTGCTTTCAAAGTTAATGACTTGCCACACAATGTGTTCCATTCATTAAATGGCACTTATTAAAGATTCCTACAGAACCTGAAAGATTACTCATTAAGAACCACACAAAGCCACAGCATACAGTTCCTGAATAAATGAATCATTTTTGGTTGCTTTATCGTATTCACAGGCTGATGAAGCAGATCAAAGAGGGTGCTCTTTCTTAGCGCTGGCACCTGAAGAATTTCCCATAATCCTTTAAATTACCCACAAAAATGGCATGCAATTGAGGTCCAGTTTTATGACATTGAAATAAAAAAATAAAAATGAAAAAAAAATGCACACATTAGCTCATTAAATGCTTTCCCCTTTGGTGTGAACGGTGTTGTCTTTAAACATAAAACGACCACAAAAAAAATAGTTTGCACATTTCACAGGCATATATTTGGACCAATGTTTACTCAGAGCTGCACTAATCAATAGTTCCATTTGCACAATGGCTCATTTAGAGTGTAATGTGAAAGGTGGCACTTGTATAGATTGCAGAGGTTTGCCAGCCTGCCCAGAGTTTTAGTATGTTCCATGTTTATCCTGCTTTTGTGATGACAAGTTCAAGGCTCTTGCAGCCTCATTAACCCCGCTTTATTAATTAATTTATTTTTGGAATTCGGAGCCTGCGTGCTACCTACTCCACACCAAAGGGAAGACGCTATTTGGTGAACATAATCGAGCGTTTAGATGATTGAGCCAGACGTTTCCCTTTGGACGCTGTATTTTAATTAATTAAAAAGACCATAATATTAGATATTCATCAGACTGCCAAAATCACGACTTTATTAGTAATTAGTACTATTTATAATCTTCCTCTCTGTTTGAGTGATGTGTAAATTTAAACAGTTCAAACACAACCTGAATGTTATAGTATTGTAAAAAGAAGCTGTTCCCTTTATTTTCCCTTTAGTGAATATGCATGTTTGCTTTTTTGATGTAGTTCAGCATGCGGATTTTCCTATTTTAATAATCCTGAACACATTTATGAATATTTCTTTCCAACATATATCTGCTAAACTGCTGTCATTAAGATGATTATGCCCGGCCACAATTAAATATTATGTGTGAGGACCGCGTGCTGGTTATTTTAAGCATAAAGCGTCTTTTGGAACAAAAGGGTCTAAAATGAAATCAAATGCTCTACACACAGACCTTTCCTCCCTAACTCAAAACTACAACTCTCATCACTTCACGCCCCACCTAATCCTCATCCTTTCTTCAACCCGAGCAAGGATTGCAGCTCGGGTTCTCGGGAGAATTAAAGTACACACACGCGCACACACACACACGCGTGCACACACACAGAATTTACAATTCACCTCAGCCCAAAAACAAAGGGGGAGAAGGACAAACAAATCAAGAAAAGTGGGTCACAAGACTTCAAGAGAAAAAAATGAAGATGCCTTTTGACCGTCAATCGTGGCTGTACTCGAAAAATAAACAATTCCATTAAGTGTTTAATTTTCTTTCTCTGCCATCCTTTATTAATGTCATTACAGTCCCTCCAGCAGAAAAGTGTTATTGGCTGCTCTAAGTAAATGGCTCAGTTAGCTAAATTATACTGAGCTGTCCACTGCTTTTCTCTAAAGTCCCTGCTCCAGGGCTTACGGTGGGATGACGTTAGTCAATAAAACAATAATCTTTAGCTGCTGCTCTACAAAACATGCCATTTCAGTATAATAATGAACAGTGCTGCAAAAAAGCAGAGCTGTCTTTCTCTCTTTTGGGTAAGCCTCAGTGACAAAGTTAAGACGTGTCATTTGTTTCTTTTCTTTTCTTTTTTTTCAGTCTAATGCTTTTATGCTTTGAATTTAGACATCTATCTTTGTATCCCTGTGCTGTGGATATTCACCCATCTGTTCGGTTTATCTCTTACATCCTTTTTCCATCCATCCATCCATGCATCCATCCATTCATCACTTTTTTGTTGGCTCGTGCACAGTGTAGCCTCGTAGCCAATTAAAGAGCACCACCAGTGCTCTGGTGTCTGCTGTAGTGACACCTATGAACCCTGTTTACTGAGTTGCATCAGAAAGGTTACTTCAAGCCTTCAATCCAGCAAGGCTCCCTAAATACTAGCTAGACACAAACAAAAGTTTTCTGTTCTCTGCTCCACATAACATCACCATAGAGACACAGAATGCATGGGTAGACCTGAAAGAGGCATCTTTAAGCATTCACAAGAAGTAAAACTGAGACGGAAGCCGGATAATGGTCGGATTATAATAACAGCAGCAACGGATGGCTCCTAAAAGGTGAAAATAAAATAAAAATGTAAAAAAACGATGTTAAGTTTGTGCAGCCAGGAGTGAGACAAATGAACGTTCTCACTAAACCATAGATCGGCTTCACACACAATTGATGTACTTATTTAATATCAGCTTGGTTTGTTGGAGGTTGAGCGATATTGGCTGTGGTTAATGATGCTGTGAATCCTGATTCTAGCAAGTTGGAGGGAAAAAAAGAAAGAAAAGAAGCAACATGTTTCTCTTCCCGCCTGGCCAGAAGCACACATACTTCTCACCGAGCGACACTGCTAATCCACACGGCATTGTTGCAAGGCTGTTGTTTGTCTGCTGGGTGCCAGCCCCCTCGCTCTCTATCTCTGTTACCCCGTGCGGCGCTGGTGTCATTCCTGGGGAGAGGCGATGATTAAAATCCTTCTGTCGCTATCACGGCACGGCCTAGCGTTGCGCCGTGACTCCTTGCCTCCGGTGCAAGCCAGACGCATTGTAGCCATGCATTTATCTAGCTGTCTCCACACCACTGGCGGCAGACGGGTGGGCCACGCTCCCTGCTAAAGCCCAGATACTTGACATTTGTCTTACGAAGAGGAAATAAAAGTGCAGGCTTTGGAGGAACCCTCTGGCTCTGCGTGCAGCTATGAGAGGTACTGATGAAGGTGATGAACACTTAAACATGAAGGGCGCAGTATGTGATTTGCTGAACCCCTTAGGCGGTCCAGCTTACAAGGGAAAAATCCCACAACACAAAAACAGGCCACACAAACAGGGAATAAAACCTGCAGCCTAGGTAGTTTATTACTGAGTGACATTCAAACATCATGCTCTAATCATGGGTCACTATAGCTTCACAGGGACCCAAGAGTGTGAAAGGGCCACACGACGCCACAGTACAATAGACCGGTGCGTTACACAAATAAGACATTATGTCCAACAAGTTACACACAGGGCACAGGAGCCATTTATTTGTAATGTTAAGCTGAAAGGAAATGTGCGTGCGTGTGCGCACAATCGAGTGTGTTTGTGTGCGTGTTGTTTGTGATTAGAATTAAAAAATTGCACTCCCCCCACACCCCACTCTCTCGATATTACCTGCCTGAACCGCAGGAGGCAGCCAGATTTATATCTAGCCTTCAGCTGTAATGTTTTCGATTTAGTGCAGTCACCACAAAAAGAACCTGTGCAAAGCCACAGCGACACACGCTTTTCGGAGACGAGGGCAGAGAAAAGCACACAAGATTTTTAAAAAGACCGTGTTAATATCTTAATCACAGCCTGATCACGGCAAACCTTTCGTCTACTGACCTCAGTGTCTAAACTTCACAGCTACAGAGTACACAAGGATTAAGCGTGGCCTTTTCTTTTATTTGAGCGATATCGGTTTAATTAGATTCTTAGTCCGAGAAGAGACAAAGCTCACTCTGTCATATGTTGGTACTTGAGTAGCTGTCATAGTCAGATGTCATACTCGTGTCATTTTGAGAGGCATGCCGTGTCACATCTCAAACACCCCACACCCCTCATGCAATTAATCCACTCATTCGGGCACCTGTCATTTTCTACTAACTGAATTCTGCTCTTGTTATTCCAGCTATTTAGGTTTGTGACCATGCATGCATGCTTAACAGTGTTAATGTGCATGGATAATTGTCTCTAAAGGAATGGCCATATCGACGAGGTGTATGGCGCAGGGCTTTGGGGCAGCTGTTCAAACCTCCTTGAGCTCGCCATCAATTAGAACACAGTCCCGAACAGCGTTACCATTTAAGCTTCACCTTCAAACTAAACTACAAGCTATCAATCAATATATATTACAAAATCCTCTCTTTAGGGACAGCAACTTATGTATTTTGCTGACATTATGCACTGCTTGGAAGTTATTGGGATTAAGTACTTTTCCCAAGGGCACCTTCTAGATTCCATTTGGGATTAAGAACCAAAGTAAAAGACTTGTTAGACGAAAAAAAGCGAGGATACAACCCACCTAACATCAGGTCACATATCTCCACCCTTCCAGCAGCTTCCCCCACCACCAGCCATTAGCACTCTGCCAGTTAATCGCAAGCGCAGTATTGCAGTGTGGAGCAAGTGTAGTTGTTCGACTCAGGCACTTTGTCAAAGTCACCCTCTGCTATGGCCCAGGCGTGTGCTGCAAATGGGACTAATTAGTAACTTACAAAGACAGAGGCACAGTGCTCATCCCACAACACTCAGCACCGGGCTGGTGTCTAAAAGCTAGTCTCTCAGCACCACAGTGTATTCTGTAAGATATGTGATATTGACAATGTGTTATAAACTGACAAGTAACACAAACAATGTGGTTCCTTTCACAGTCGGTTTGTACAGGTGAGTGCAATATTTTACACCTGTATGTCATCTACTGTAAACTGAGAAAAGAAGTGAACCAGAATTACTAGAACACACAACGAAATGTACCCCGACTCAAGGAAAGATTGTTGTTGTGCTACTAACGTTACTAAGTTTGCTTCCTTTGTGACGCATTTCTTGCTGGAATACTGTTACACTGCAAAGGAGTGGCCACTTTTAAGCAAAATACCTCTCAGTTTAACAGATTATTTTCTTAGCAAACTATTTTTTATGACGAGTATTCTAGAAAAAAAAAAAAGCACATTTCTTGTTTAAAGTTTTTGACAACCATCAATTGTCGAGCACTTTTTTTTTGTAAAGATCACAGAATTTGGTCCTCCAACACAAACACTAATTACGCTATCAATTTTGTGGCTGGCTGCCTTTTAGACCCACATTTGATGCATGTCCTCCCAACTTAATGTTTGCCAGCGGCCATTGTTGCAACAAGTGTTGTCGCAAAAACAAAACAAAGAAAAACTACAAAAAAAAAAAGAAAGGGGAAAAAAAGTTTCTGTCTGTGGCACAACTACAGATGATTTATAAGGAAAGTGAACTTTGTGTTTGCTGTGACTGTAATCTACTGTTCATATCAAACTGGTCACAGCAGACCAAGTGAGGTTGTTGCAGCAAAATCTCTGATTACACTGAACTTACCAAGGTGGTTGTTTTAATACTTAAAACTTGACATCTTTTTTCAGTGTAAGATTCTTTATTGTAAAATACAGAAATAAATGTATCTTAAAAGCCATTTGGGGAATGTTTTTCATACTGCTCTTAAAAATGCTTCTGTACATGTACATTACTCAGTAATCTATTACAACACAGATTACAGTCAACTGCTTACTAAGACAGTCACATGGCAGCAACCCATTGCATTTAGTAGAAATGAAATTCAAACTGAGAATCTGAATTGGGAAGAAAGCTGAATGTGAATTTGATCATACTAGACAAGCTGGTCCGAGTATTTCAGAAATTGCTGATCTACTGGGAGTTTTCAGTATAGCCATTTCTAGGGTTTACAGAGAATGGTCATAAAAAGAGCAAATATCCAATGCTAACTAGTTATCTGGGATGGCCAGACACCTTCAAGCTGATATCTTGATGCATGCTTAATCATCCAGGTAAGTAAATCCCAAAAGGTTGACCTGTTGAGCATATCAATCCGTTTATGACCACAGAGTACCCACCTACTGCTTCCAGACGGATAGCACACCATGAAACAAACAAACAAACAAACTGATTTTTCCAAACCTGACAGTGATTTCATAGTATTCAGGTGGCCTACAGGGTCACCATGAAGAATTCTTCAGGCAGTTCTGAAGGCAAAAAGGGGTCTAACACACCCTTTCATCAAAGTGTACCTAAAGAGGTCAAAACATGAACAGGAAATGGACTGGTTCTTATGCAGTGCTTTTCTACTCTACTTAAGCACTCAAAGCACTTTATGAAATATGTCTGATTCACCCATTCACACACATTCATCTTTCCTTTCAAACACTCACACTGAGATAAATGCACTGAGAGCAACTCGGGCTCACTATCTTGCTCAAGGATACTCTGGGGTGCAGACTGAAGCAGCCAGGGATCAAACCACCAACCTTGTCATTAGTAGATGACCTGCTCCTAGGCTCCTCTTTTATTCACACTGCTTTTATTCACTGTGGTGCTGGCTTCTCAATAAAGTATGCAGCTTTACATAACCTTAATTCTACTGACTGAGGTACCTACAGACTATAAGGGAATACTTTTTCTCACAGGTAGTTTATTCTGTTATTCCAATTTTTCATGACTTTTAAAATTAACTTCAACTAATGCTCCTTTTCTACTTTACCTAATACCTTGGGATCCCTCAGAACTCTAAAATATTGATGTTCAGAGGGAGGTAGGGACCCACCAAGTGTTAAACACTATCGTGTGCTTATGTCTATGATACGTGGTCATAAAACTAATGATGTTGTAAGCGAAAAATAGGTCAACATGTTGCTATAATTGTTTCTCGCGCTAGTTCTATCTTCAAATACACATTCACATTCTGGAGTACTTAAATGGTAAATATGTTGTTATTGAGCTTTAAATATGGACTTATCTCTGGTTAACATCAGAGTCAACTGTTGGGGATCACAGTCCACAGGTTTTTATAACCCAATAAGGCTTCTGAAGTATCAACCTTGTGTTTTAAAGATTCTACTTAGTTTAATGAAAATCATCAGCCAAGGCAGTGAAAGTATGGGATCTGGTCACTGAGCTTAGATTATAAAAAGAAAAAAAAGAAACATGATATGGGAACAATGAGGGCTTTATGGGGTAGACATACTGTCTGAACATCACTCGTGTGCTCTCACTCTAATTGGCATAGGCCTCACGAAGTCTCATTCAAGAGTCATCGATGTGTACAAGTATTCTTGCGAACTTTGTCAAAGATCGTTGAACAGCCACAGGCAAAGTGGTCAAATTTTCATCAGTTCTGTGCCAGCTTTTAAATATTTCTGCAGGGCAGTACATGATAAATCAATCTACTTTTCACAACTTCTTTACGAACAAGAAGTCAGACAAGTTACTTTATGTAAAACAGATTTTTTTTTGACGGATAAGAGCAATTGGGGAGATAAATGCAGAAATTTATGCAGCGATAAATCAAAGGGAACCCACAAATGCACACAATAAATACAACGTGGTAAATAGCTGGTAGAGTTCTGAAAGCTGATGACACAGCAGGATTGTTTTTTACAGCAAACAAGCTGAGCATTTTTTAGCAGCATGAATTTTTATTTCCCCAAGATAGTTCTTCTTGAAAGGTAGCTAAATGAAGATGAAGATGAAGGTAGTCAACTGAGCACTTCCTAATATTTCTCTCAATTACAGTTGTGTTTTTGTACTCTTTCAGGGAGGAAGATGAGAGGAGGAGGGGTCATCAAGAAAGTTCAATAAACCAACAGAGACTTCTAGACACCAACAATGCTGCTATAAAAGAGTGCAGGATTTCCCCCTTGACACACAGGTTACAGTTTTATAAGTCATCTTTTTCCACTCTGCTGTTATTAAGGTTACCCCTGTCAAACAAGAGAACATGTCTTCATGCTTCCCTGCATCCAGTCCCACATTGAGTCACACCTCTCTGAGGGCCATCCACGCTATTCCATTCTGACACCAATATTGCATCTCATAACCATGAGATCCAATCACCTTCTACGGGAATGAAAAGAGAGCCAAGTATAATCAGTTGTGGTCAGACAGAGATGGGCAGCAGAAAGGCAAGGTGCTGGCAGGGGCCCAGGGGCTGTATCTGGCTGCTCATTTTGGTGTATGTGCTTATGTGTGTGTATGCTTGCTTGACAGCTTAATAAACCAGCCATTGTCCTACAGAAAGAGTAGCAACCTGGGATTTATCTGTGTGCTCTCTGTTCTTTAAGTTTTATGCTTAAAGCTGCAATAAGAAACTTTTCATGCTTAAACCTAAAAATCACTTGGCAGGTACTTGTGAATATAGCTTTCTTCCTTTTTTTTTTTTTGTAACAGCAATTTGGAGTTCAGAGTCGGACAACTTTACAGTTCAGATGTTTTTAGTGAAAAAGCTTTAAAAACCGAATACACATAAAAATACAATGTCAGCAAGTAGCTGAGCAACACTGGCATTATCATTTTTGTTAGGAGTTAGACATAAAACAGAGGTAAATCAAGAATGAATACTGGACTTAAATTGACCACTTATATATTAAAATCACTATAAATGAAGCTAGGACAATTACTCTGCTCGAGAGACCACAGCTACATATTTTCTGCGGGATTTATTAGCTGCAGGTTTTATGCATAACAGATGTTGTTAAAAAAATAATCAATATTTATTTAACTTATTTGTTTCAATTGTATTAAGGTTTAAAATATTACAGAGTTAAGGATCACTTGGTTCACAGGCAGGTTTAACGTTTCTGGTTAAGAGCTGTGTCTCAATATGCGTATTTGTGTGTCGGAGACCAAGTACTGTTCCAATTTAAAGTACGCATCAAGCCGAGAACGCGAAAAATTCCCGGATGAGTTCTCGCTCCGCCCATTTTATCGAGCATGCATCGGTGGTGACTTGTGTGTACTTGGTATAGCTAAATATCCCGGCATGCATTTCGTCCAAAACTGAAATGCAGCAACGGCAGAAAAGCGCGACTAAAAACTTAAAAAAATTGCTCTTTCTGGGTCACAAAATAAACTTTTAAGATATTTTCAGGCGAGAATGTAGTTGTGTAAACTTCAAATATCTGCTCAATTTATTCAGAACATCACATATTTGCAAAAGTGCTCCGACGTTTTCGGAGAAGTCTGTTATCCACCAGCTCGATAGCTGACCGGGAGGTCGAGGCTCACTCTAGCCTGGCTGGAACGGCGCACCCCCAGCACCGTTTTCAACCCCCCCCGCGATCTTTCACGATTCAGGTTATGATATATAAGTCTCTTAGATAACTTCTAAATTGTAATGTTTGGTTTATTTCAGTGTTTTATTTGTTCCTGAGTAAATTGGTTTGGCTGAGTAAAGTTCAGCTTCATAACATATTTGAAAACGATGTACCGGGAGTCCGCCATTTTTGCTGGCTCTAGTGAGCCTTGACGACCCGGTCAGCGATCGAGCAGGTGGGTAACAGACGTCTCTGAAAACGTCGGAGCACTTTTGCAAATACCTGATGTCTTGATAAACCGAGCAGATATTTGAAGTTTACACAGCTACATTTTCGCCTGAAAATATCTTAAAAGTGTATTTTGTGACCCAAAAAGAATAATAAGAGTAA
>VURO01035137.1:9316-26888 GCA_015108175.1 Pelvicachromis taeniatus | reverse complement strand
GCTCAGATAATTAATGCCTCGTGGGTTCTCATATCTGTTTTCACTGCTCTTCAGACTCAATTTATCTATCTATCTATCTATCTATCTATCTATCTATCTATCTATCTATCTATCTATCTATCTATCCATCCATCCATCCATCCATCCATCCATCCATCCATCCATCCATCCATCCATCCATCCATCCATCCATCCATCCATCCATCCATCCATCCATCCATCCATCCATCCATCTGTTTAATGTAGTTACCAGGAAATACAGTACATCGAGGCAATTAACACCCCGGTGTCTGCTTGTTAGTCACACCATTAGTGTTAATTAATTGTCTCCTCCAGCTGCAGTGGTGATATGAGATAAATAAATAAAAGTTAGGACAATGACACAAATTATATTTTTGGCAAGCAGGGTATAAGTGAAAACGAGCTTTTGGAAGATAGCATAATGTGACTATAAAAACCAGTATTCAGTGCCAGCGTCTTTATAAAGCCTTGTGTATGTACATCACTCTCGAAGAGGAGGTCACTGATAACATCCTGATTACCTTCGGCACTACTCACTGGACATGCAGTGGAGCACCTTCTCTAACAGACCGATTGGGCTTCACTGCCACAAGGACAGATACAGTACTGAAAATATTTGATACTTACTTCACATTAACAATTGAATTTCCCAATGTGGGATAAATTAAGTGTATCTCATTTCATTTCATTAGGTTGCCTGTGTACAGCCTTATACTGATGGAGAATGCATGTGTGAATGATTGAACCGGGTAGTGTTTTTTTTGCTCTCCTTGCATGTCTGTCTTTCTCATCCTTCTTTCAAACAGTCCATCCAAGCAACCTCCGAGTCTTTGAAGCAATGTCTTTTAAGGTACCTTTCAATTTGTAAAATCAAAGTGACTGAGAACCTGATCTGTCTCTGAGTCCATAGTCAGTTTGCAGCTGCCAGTCATCTATGATTGTGGCTTTGCTATGATCAATTGAGCTGTCTCAGAGGTTTAAATGCCTTTTAGTTTTAGACAGAGGACATGCATTTTTAGTAATATTGCATCAAATATGGCATACATTAGAGGGAGACTTTAAATACAAAGGGTGTGGGTCAAAATGAAAGGGATTTTATGATTTCCTTTCTTGTACTCCTGTTTTCCTCTTTCAAGAGGTTGTTAGAGTACATGAAGAGGATGCAGTTTTCTGACTTTGACTCAGGCAGAGGGAGGTGGGGTGGGGGCACACAGAGTTATTGATTTCTGTAAATCCCTTGGCCGGAGCAGACTTGGCTCAGGGAGGGAAGCAGGGACGACAGGCTGGAGAGACGGGACTTGGCAGGTAAACTCTTGTTGCCCTCCCAGAAGTAACACGGCAGGAGGCAGTAAGTGTGAACCTACACATTATTTACAGCTCTGTGAAACTCTATCCATTAACAGTGTCAATTAGCTTGCTCATCAGGGATGCAGGGCACTGGACTACTATTTATAGATTGGACCATGGCTTTAATAGCAAAAGAGGAATGAAGTACTCAGAGAGTCTACAAAAGTCAAGACTTACTTTAAAGGCTACAGAACAGTGGATGTTGCCAAAGTGCTGTATCATAAGTGCTATCCAGCCAAATATAAGGAGTTCTGGCCAGTTCTGGAGATGGGCTGCTGGTCGCAATCTGTCACCAACAAAACCCGCATCTGCTGCCAAACAGCATTATCCTAACGACTTTATAAGGTGGAGGTTGGGAATTCCTTTTTAATGCTGATGCTCGTATATGTCAATCGTATGTTTGCCAACATGCAGATCAAATATAATATGGACATCTACAGTTGACACCAATTCAACCTTGCAATCCTGCAACAGGAAGTCAAGTGACAGTTAAAGCATTTAATTGTAACACAAGTTGCGCAATTAAATGTATTATAACTGATGCATTCTAATAATAAGACTTGTAATTAATGTGAACAACATTTTCAGATAGTTTGTGATTATAAATAAACAAATACAAGTTTATGACAATAATTTGAGATGTTAGTTTTAATGAATTATTTATGGTTCATTATGGAATCATCTACTGATGTGTTGCGGTACGTCAAGCTTTTTTACTCGCAAAAACACTTTTCACCTATATGTTTGTTTTATATAAGGTTCTAGTTCACAGAAAATAACTAAAGATACTATTTTCTCAAAACAATGATAGTTTTATCACATTTATGCACCTATTCTGTCGTCGAAAGACGTGATGGGGCACCAAATTCCAATATTGCGTAGTCAGCCATGACTTACCAGCTGGAATATATATGAAGTACCACTTAAACAAAGCTTTTTCTAGTAAGTGACTGTGAAGGTATCAGTATACAGTGTCTGCCTGCATTGTTGTGATGGCTTCTATGGCCCTGTATTGATCATGAAACATACACTGAGCATTTCAGAAAGAATTTAATGTAATTGTCAAACTCATTAGGCAATATATCACATGTACACTCAAATACATGAATGCATGCATGAACACACGCAAACACACACACACACACACAAAACCCTTTGGGAGTTTCTGCCTATGGATCTGTTTGACCGCTTCTTGGAGGCTATAGTGTAGTCTATGTGAGCAAGTAGCAACAAATCAATGGCTGAGGTTCTTCTACTCAGGGGTCAGAGAGGATACCATGAGGGTGCAGGGGCTATTTGTTGCCTTCATGATAGACACCAATGCTCCTCAGTGCTCTGCAGTGTTCATCCTCCCCCAGTTTACTGCTCATGGTGAAGGTGTGATGGGAGGGGTAGTGAAGGAGGAAATGGAAAAGGATTTTGGAGCTGGGTGCAGCAGAGATGAAGGGTTACAGTTATTAGTGGAGGAATGATGGAAGAGTGCACGAGGATTCGGGGTCAGGAGATGTTTACTGTGCACAGGTTCTATCGAAGGTGAATGTCTAACATAATTAAAGTTTACGGGTTAAAGTAGACTTCTGCTTTTATTACACTATCATTATGAGGCTCATTATTAAGCTGGGCAGCAAAAATGTTGTCGTCAGAACAACGACTGAGACCGTTTTGAAAAGTCCCTGCCATCTCTAGCTGTTCTCCTTTGCTCTCTTTCATCATTCACCCATTGACATGATTGTTGTGTGTAAACAGACCAAGAGGTGTCTTTTTTTTTCAAAGATGAGGAAATGATTATATAAAGTAAAAGATTCTATGAGACCAGATTGATTACCCCCCTCGTGGTCAGTCTGTGCTGTAGAGCCTCCTGCCTCACAGACTGGCGATGATTCAGTTCATAATCACGCTGCATCCACGCCGATGATGTGTGTTTCAGCTTCCAACCCCTCTGAAAGGCTCTCAGTTCCCTTAGAGCCCCACATGGCAGTAAATGAAGTAAGCAAGTAATCTAGCCACAGTGATAGCGTTTTCCAAAGAGTGCAAATGATGTGTGAGCGAGCAGACAAGGCTGGTGCCAGGATTGGCTCGGTTTCTGCTACCTTCACACTTTCTGGCCAAGGAAATGCCACAGTGAGAGCAAGTTCACACTTTTTCATTACACTGGGGCAGCTTGGCTCCTCTGGGGCAAGGAGATGGGGAAAAGGGAGCAAAGAGGATATGAAAGGTGGAGTCTAAAAGAGAGAGGTTGTGGTTTAAACCAGGCCTGTCTCCTCGGAATTGCATTCATATTTGACGATTCTGCAGTACACATTTTATGCCCACTGCCTATGTAGAAGTAGGTTGCTCATATTCAGCTTCCCAGCAGTCACCAGAGTGGCAGTGCAAATGAATCTCTTTGTGTTCATACTAGGATATATATATAATCACCATATTGCCATTTCTAAATGCTGAGACTGTGAATATTATGAAAGATGGACACAAACACTTTGACTAAAAGTTCCAGAGTCAGAGAAAAAATCTGCAGAATTCCTAACAAATGATAAAAAAAATAAATAAATAAACGAAGGGGGCATGGTTTAAATTTGGGAGTAATTTGAGATCAAACTTTTTTCAAAGCCCACAAAAATAAAAATAATCATAATAAAACAAAAGAGCCAAACAAGAAAACACTGTATAAATCCAGACAGAAAGGTACCAAATTGAGAAACTTTTCATTTTGTATGGAAGAAGGAAGGCAAGATGCAATAATACACCAAGTATTCTACTTCATCTCACATTTGGATTACAATTTTGCACCAGGTTATTATAATTAAATTAGCCAAGTGAGTAAAACTAAATAAAGCAAACTGTAAATTCAAATTAATTCAGTTTAATTTATGTAGCGCCAAATCACAACGACAGTTTCCTCAAGGTGCTTTATATTGTAAGGTAAAGACCTACAATAAAAAGAGACATATTTCCAAATCATTTTTCCCAGAAAGCGTCTGTTTGCTGAGACTGAATTATTAATTCTACACGACAAAACAAGTCTGATTTACCAGAATAATCTTGAATTTTCAAGATTTTAATGCCAATATAACTTTAATGCCAATATCAATAACAATTACCAAAAATAATTATTTTAAATGGCCAATAAAGTAACAGCAGTTTTCAAAGGAGCCACTCCTGGTCAGTGTAATCCTGAGTATTTCTCAGGATTACACTGAAAAATATAAATATTTCTGAAAGAGTAACAGTAATAAAGCTCTTCAGGAATGTATTTCCATGCCAAATAGACATAAAGAGCGCTGAAGGACGGCAGAGCAGGAGTGGCTCCTGTGTCTCACAGACCCCGTCGACATTCACTCGTGATTTCTACGACTGAGCATGAGCGCACTTCTTACTTACCGTCTCCCGTTCTCCCTCTGCCTCGTGCGCTCCCTCCCTCTCTTCCATGTAACACTTTTTAATTACATGCCAATTCAGTGCAGAGGAGATGGAGAGACTCGGCCTTATTTCCCAGTACACACGTACCCCACTTAAAAATATATCATTAAGAAATGGGAGACCAGACACGGGGAGCTGCTGATGGAGATGAGAAGCTGGGAAAGAAGAGAGGAGAAGAGGAATCTCTTCTCTTTGCAGTTGAAATCAATGTTTTAGACAAAGCTGTTTTAGGTTTCTGTCAGATGATGTAGAGGATCATCTCCTCGCAGTGGGAAGGCTTCCCCCATTGCTGTGTCAGCAGGCTCTGATTACAGTGGCTTTTTGTTGTGTTTCAAACAATTTCATCATGCCCCCCCCCCCACTCACACTTTTGCACTTGGTATGCAACGCAGCGCTGGCAATTTGTACGTGTTTGGATTCCAATTATGGAGTTGTTAAAGCTTTTTCGCCTGTGGCCTGCAAATTCTTATTAAGCCATACATTAAAGAGCACAGAATCACATTTAAATGGAGTTCATGTTTCTCTTTTGTTTGCCAGTGTTGTGGTTGCTATTAATTTATTCTCAATGCCCTATGCATTACACATTAACAAATAAATCGCGTTTGTGATTGTAATGCAAAATACTTGTTTCTTATTCAGAGATGGGGCAAGCGTTTGTCAAGTAAACCAACAACAAACCCAGAGAGAGTGAAAAAGAGAGAAAAACAAGCTCCAAAATGGAGCCATTCCCTTCTGTTACCCTCGCCCATTTAAGAAACAAACAAACAAACAAACAAACAAAGCCAAAACAACAACGTGTAACTGTTCGGGTATTGCGTCAAGTTCACGCTAATTCCCCTCGGTATAAATAAAGTTTTAACTAATCTAATCTAATGAGCAATATGAATCATAGTAGTGTGAGTGACTGAGGGATTTATTTGGGGGTCGCAGTTTGAAATGATTCGTTTTGGGGTAACTGGGACAGGTAAGGCACCACAGCACCATTAATGCTGTCAGAGACTTCAAAGATCACAACCCGGCATACACGTTGCTGCTGTTTGTCTTTCATGCACAGAACGACCGTGTGGCAAATTTAGACTATAGTGGTTAAATGTTGTAATGAGGGTCAGCGCATCCGCAGCCATGTAGGCACAAGTCCACATTACAGGCACTTTAGGCAGCGGGGAACAAAGAGTCCCGAATCAATGAGTGGATCAGTGACTTATATGACATTTTAACCTTCGTTTTAAGGCGATCCACAGAGGTGACGGTGGAGAAACAATCGTAGTGCAAGGGTCAGTAAAACAGCAAATACAGTACATGTGCTGTTCGGCTGTATTTATGCTTGTGGTGAGGCACAAAGAGCGCTGCATGGATGGGTAAAAGTGATCCCATCTGAAACAAGAAGAGCAGATTGAAATATTGTCTGTATGAAAACTCTTAATATATCACCACCCACTGAATACATTTGGCTGTTGAAATGAGATCCAAAATGCAGCGGCTGCTAATAAACCATATTCAGAGTGGCAGAAATATGATGCATGCTAACCCATATGAACCTCATTAATAGAACACAAGCAAATCTATTTATTCAGATAGTCAGGGGGAAAATGATTGTCTCATTTCTCCATCTGGTTTCTCTTCTCTTCTCTTCTCTTCTCTTCTCTTCTCTTCTCTTCTCTTCTCTTCTCTTCTCTTCTCTTCTCTTCTCTTCTCTTCTCTTCTCTTCTCTTCTCATGTGCAGTTAATTCCACAGATTTGTGTATGCTTTGGTTGTACATCAATGTCTCATAGTTGGGCATCAACCCAAGAGAGTTTTAACGACATGTCCTGTCATATCTTTTCTTTTTTTTTTCTTTTTTTTTGGCAATATCGCCTTCCTTTAGCCATCCCTAAACTATTACGTCCCTTCTTCTCTCCTTTTCCACCCCACTCAATACTCCCCTGCAGTCTTGTTTCTTTTGTCTCCGCTGCTGTCACAGCCTCTCAGTGCGAGGACACTGACCAGGCTGCTAAGAGCTTTGAACAGGACATGGCACTAGTGTTGGGGAAGCTGGGCAGGCTTGGCTATTCATCCAAATAATGCTCTTTGCATCTTCTACTTTTTTTTGCTGTGGTTGGCGCTTCTTTCGCCCCTCGCCATCATTGAAAATTTTCTACATGTAGCTTTGTGTCTTGCATGGTTGCCTGTTTCTATTAACTTGCTCTGTTTAGTCTAAGAGATGTTTGCAATGGGTTTTCAGTAACTCAGGAGACCTTCACCACAGATTTGGTTCTTTAATTGTGTTTAATTGTGTGCTTGGTAATTATCCAATTCCTTCAGTTCATTC
This sequence comes from Pelvicachromis taeniatus, assembly GCA_015108175.1. Taxonomy (NCBI): domain Eukaryota; kingdom Metazoa; phylum Chordata; class Actinopteri; order Cichliformes; family Cichlidae; genus Pelvicachromis; species Pelvicachromis taeniatus. Next base: position 19,794 of record VURO01035137.1, on the reverse strand, counting down.
TCATTAATATACCAGTTTCCTTAGCTGGAAATGGCTGTGTCATTTTGTATTTATGTATTTAATTTATGCATAAGTGTTGTTCTCACTTTGATCTTTGCGTTGCAGGTTGTGCATTTCTCACCTACTGCGCCCGAGAGTCGGCCATAAAAGCCCAGAACGCCCTCCACGAACAGAAAACACTGCCAGGGGTAAGTGTCTGCCTCTGTCTCCACCGCTCTTTCTTTTCTTTCTATGGTGGTCAGCCATGCCACCTGCACCCGGCTGCACATCAGCCGGAATTCTCCTTCTATAGTGTCAGAGATGAAAAACACTTTAGAAAGCAATTCAATCAATAGCTCAGCCTTTTGAAGGCCCGGTTTAAACTTTTTCATGTGTCTGTTCTCAAGGGGATATTGCCAGCATTGATCAGACCCACTCTGCCTCATACTTTTGAAGTAATAGCATAGAGTGACATAGAAATAGAAAGCTCTGCATTTCTGGAAAGTCAAAAAGACAACGTGAAACGGAGTGTAGGTTTTAATTTCATTTGTGTTTGTTGCGGCAAACACAAGTTCGCCCACATTTTTATTTCGCAGTAATAACATTTTGATGTACATATATATGCATAAATGCATTAGTGCAAAGCTTTTGTGTGAGTTTCTGAAAGTATTCAGGCAAAGAGTTTTTTTTTTCCAGAAGCACTGCAGCCCTGAACTTTGAGATTTGACCAAGGTGCACATGAAAGGCCTTACTGAGCCTATGTTCCAACAGTGTAGGTGGATTGAGTGTCAACACTGACGTTGTGTCACGTGTCCTGCCCTCTGCATGCTCTGTCCATGTAGCGCCCTTGTAACACTGGTCTAAACCAAATATTTCTAGTATAGTAGTCAGAATATGACTGAGGCAGAATATCTTCTCTGTTGTGCTACATGTGGGTAACTTTGGACAGAAGCCCTGCCTGATTATTCCAACACTGTCCGAAAGGCATATGTGAGAACAACCAGAGACGATAATAAAACGGGAGTGGGCAGAAGTGACTACCACAGTGGTAGTGCCGCTTCATTCGGTCAAGACTGTGCTGGGAAAAACACAGTTCACGAGCCTGGCCCACGTCCTCATTTTAGGTTTGACAGTGTTTTTTAGTAGATAAAGGCGACTGGCTTAAACATGAATTGAGCTGCGGCTTGGGGAAGGCCTCGGAGGGGACTGGCAGCGGCTCCTGGGCCTGGCAGATCCCCATGTACTAATGAGAAGTGAAGAAGTAAAAGAATTGAAAAAGGGCAGGGAGGGTGGGGCATGAAAACGAGAACGAACAGCTTGTATAACAGGGGGGGTCTTATATAGATGAGAACCGGAAGGGGCGCGTTTGGGGGCGTGGCCTCACTCCTGAAATTCAGATAATTTATCTCCAATTATGCACATATACTTCCAACACCCTTTCTGATTTCTGCTGAGATTAAGCTTGCAAACACAACTACCAGCTTCAAACGTTTCCCTGGAAAAAGGTTTCGTCCTGAAAAATTGTTGCGTTTATCCTGCAAATTAGCCAAGCGTGAGGCTAGAAGGCATAATTCTGCTCCTTTTTCCCCTCTGCATTTGTATAATAGGGCAGAAGCAAGAAAGAAAGGACATCAAAAACTCTTACACATAATGCCAGAAATCGCGTTCATGAGAGTTTGTTTGCTCTGTTCAGCTATGTGTTACAAAAGGCAGATTTGAGTCTTGATATTTTGATTTTCTCTGTGGTTTGGCTTTCCACTAAGTTTTTCCTCCCACGGCTCGAAGCCATTAATAACTCTTCCCTTGACAACCTGGAGGGGCATCCATAAGGGCTGACATGTTTTGGGGATTAAATAGAAGATGTGGTTGAATGTTTTAAGGAGAGACATCAGCCCCTTTGTTCAAAGCGAAGAGAAGACCTCCAAATCACCTGGGCTCAGTGAGGTTTAACAGTCACCTTAATGGAGAGCTATAAACAGCCCCAGTTAATAGTAACAAAATAATAAAATTTTATGATTGTACAGCCAGTATTTATAAATTTAGCAAACTCAGTCTTGAATGGTGTAATTTTTACACATAGACTGTGAAAGTTTGTCCTTTTGTGTTTGCGTGCACACACATTTACTGACTGCTGAAGTTGCCCTGTATCACATGTGAGAAATAAAATCCTTTTCTTGTACCTTTCATTCCTACTTTAGCCCTCCTGCTGATTTCCCCTTTACCCCACCCGGTCCTGTCCACCCCACATCCTTCTGTCTCCCCCGCTCCCACTGCTCCACTGCTGCTGCTCTCCCCGAGACAAAGCGTGTCATAGAAATGTAACAGGCAGACGCTGATGGGTGTCAGGCTGAGGGTGCTTTACTCTTCCCTTCAACTTCACTCACACACACAAACACCAGTTTGTGTGTGTGAGTATACTCAATGTGTGCTGTATACTCTACTGGCCATAGGTAAAACAGTAGCTACACACAGCACGGCAGTGTGCCTAATCATCCCTTATGCATGGTCAGGTTTAGGAAGAGCAACTTTCATTTACATTATAGAACATTGAGCACATCATAGGAAGAAAATCCATGCTGCAGTGTGTGTTTGACATGTGCGTGCCTCCCATAGCTTTTACCGTCCTCTCTTGAGCCTCGCTGCTCTTAAATCTTTTGCGATATGACCCCTGTTGCTTCGCTGCTTGATGGTAAGTAGATATGCCAGTTGTTTGTTTGCAAAATCCTGCTTGATATGCAGTTTGCCAGGGGCTATGGTATAATTAATGTAAACTAGGAATTCTCCCGAGATGGGTTATGAGGTATTAACGTTTGCGTTTTGTCATTATCCCCTACATCGCTGCTCTCTAGCATTTCAGTTTGACCAGTGTGGCTACCCATCCATATTTGCTATTTTTTAAATGCCTGAATTGGAATTAATGCCAAACCACCCAAATCCTGCTGGACTTTACTTTTTGCAAATGAGTAGAACCATGCATGAAAATTCTACAACCTAACTAGCTTTTCTACGCCTCGAGCAGGGCCGACAAACAAGCACCCCCACGTACACACATGACAGCAAAGACACGGACACCAGCATTCACATACTTGAATTTCATGAGATGGACTGTTTTGAATTTTGGGTAAGTGTATGATTCAAACTCTGTGTATGTTGTAATGTCCTTGAGCAAAGTGCTGAATCTCTGACCTCTACTTTGCTTTTCCTGCTGAGAGGGGGAACGCAAACTGACTTGAAACTTGTAGCTTGTAAGAGATTTTTATTCCAGTTTGATTTTTGAAACCACCCTAGTTACTGGTTTCTTATTCAAAGGTATTAGACTTAGCAAATTTAGCAAACCTGTGCGTGCTTTGGCAAAAGACAAGCCACTGTTAGCAAATTGAAACAAACTGTAGGGCTGACCGAATTCATAATAGACACTATTAATCTGCTGTATTCTCAGCCATATGTTTTTCTGGTGTTAGTAGTGACTCAAGGTCAAAATGTAACATTTTGTGAAATATTCACAAAATTTTTGATTGTTTTGCATCTGTGTGTAAATAGAGTTTCTATGCAGGAACATTTTACTCCGTAAACCATTAAAAGACAGAAAAATACAGAATCTTATTACAATCAGTACTGACCATACAGCGGGTGGATAATGAGATGATTAAACCTTCAGGTTAATTCTTTACAGTTTTATTATAATGTTAACATTCTAGCTTTAAAAAAAGCTATAATTATGGCTTATTCATATTTCATATCTAAACACTTTCTGAGTCATACACAAAAACACACAACCCAGTGTTATTAGGAAGAAGTACTAGTGTTCTTGGATGTTATTATCTGTGTCCCCCTGTTACACATTAGCTGCTGAAAGGAACAGTATGGCCTAATGGAAGTGTACTGGACTGGAATATAGATTCCTGCAGTGAAGTGTGATGGGAACCTCGGGGACACGAGTGCCTGACATAAGTTTGGCCATAGAATAGGAGAAGCTCTGACAGTTTACCAGGTGTGTGCCGCTTGGCTCTATTAGTCGTGTGTGTTTGTGTACATGTGGTAAGCTGTTTTTGCACTGCAGCCAGTTCTGTGTATATACAGATAGCGATGTATAAAGGTGGGACAAAAAACATGCGCACATGGCAGTGTGCCCTGATCGCATACCCCCAATGACAGCGAGTCTGGAATATATTTGTGTGCTGCTGATGGAGAGACATTTAATTTTATAACATATACCAAACTAGTGAGCTTTTGAGTATGTGACTGTTCAAGCATGTCCTATCAGTATTTTCTTTCCAGGCCAACTGAAATATAAATATCCCCTGATGGCCACTAAAATGTTTTCTAATGACTCTTTATGGCAGTTAATGCCCACTTCCTACTGCAAACGGTGAGTATACTTGTGAGTTTCACAGCTCTCTACACAAGTCCGCAGGAGATTTACTCCTCCCAGCTTAGCATCATGACAAAATCCTGCATCCCTCACACTATCCGCCCACCCATCCCCCTCCCTGTCTCCATCCTCCACCTCCCCCCACTCTCCTAAAACTCTCTGTCCTCTCACTGCAACTCCTCAAATCCAACAGATCCAAGAAATAATCTCAGTCGCAGTAGCAAGTCTACTTACTGTAGCATAGAACAAGTCACGCTGCCGACTGTTTTTTAGTCCTAGCACTGTGTTTTTGATTGCCAATCACAGTGATTGTCTTTGAGAGGCATTGGTGGAAATATGTTTGCTGCATGCATTTAGTTCTAGTATTAGTACAGCTCGACCTGGGGGGAGTGTAAGCGGCTGGCAGTGATTCAGGAGGCAGGTTTATGGAAATAGCAGCCGCATTAAAAACCCAATGAGAGCAGAGGAAAGATTATGCTCCGGCACACACATGTAGCCTCCTGCAATGTCAACACTAGTAGATATCCTCCCTCTCGATTGCTTTCCTCCGTCTCCATTTCTGTCTCTTCTGCTCCCTCACTGTTGCGCTCTGTCCTTTGCTATATACATACCTGCACTGTTAGTCTTCTGTGTGAGTGCACATGAATGCAGTCTGTTTCTATATGTGTGTGACTTTGCATTTGTTTGTATGTGTAATTGTGTATATATGCCGGTGCTCACCTGAACCATAACAGGATGAGAGAGGAGTGAGAAGCAAAGCGTGGCTATATTGTGGAGAGTGGCTGAGCTGGTACTGTGGAAATGAGGCTGGCTCCACCATGCTGCAAATGGCCCATCTTTACTTCATTGGGTTTTATTCATACACGTATATACACAGACACACACATAACACATTCACCTATCCTTACTAATGCATCCTATCCACCTGTTTATTGTCTACAGCCAAGCCTTGCTGTGTGCTGCCTGCCTTCTGCAAAGGCTGAATAATTCAGCGCTGCACTATGTAGCGTGTTCAGATTGGTGACAAATTAAGAAAAAAACTTGAACCCTTGACCCTGCAGTGAGGGGATTTGGTAGCTGTGTTCTGCTGTCATGGTCTGGCTCCACGTGGCCCCTCAGAGGAACAGCTTATTGGAAACCTTAAGAACATCTCGTTGGCTTTGTGCCTTTAGCTTATAATGAAACACGTCTGACCCGATGGAAATGTTCTCTTCAAGAATGGCATGTGCCTTTCACAATCAGCAGATCTGAACCCAAATGAACCCCTACAGGAGTTTTTGTATATAACAAACTCCAGCAGAGTCGCAGTGACTTGTAGACTTGTAAGAAACATTAATGCTGTTTCAGTGGCATGTGGTGGAGCTGCTTGTGTGAACACAAATATGCATTCACATCAGAACCAAGCTGGTCTTTGCTTTGATTTTGGGAGTCATGCGTGCCTCCTGCACACTCTGTCCAGGTACCTGCCTTGCCTAAACCACATCAAGTATTTCCAGTGGTGCAAAGATCTCTGAGATGGAGTGCTTCCTGCCTTCCTGCTGTGCATTACAGCAGGAAAGGATAACTGTGGAAAATATCTTGACCTGAGTTCACGTGTGAAAGAGTTTTTCCTTTAATTTGTCACCCATCCGTAGATGAATGTAGTGTGCTGGCTGATTGTGTATGTACTGTATGTGACTGTGTTGAGTGGGTGAGGGTGGGGGTGGATATAGAGCAGACTGGTCAGCATGAAGCCAATCGGTGCTGGCAGGATTGGAGACCTTGTAGTCAGGGAAAGGGGACTCGTTAGAATTTAGCCTTTGGGCTAACTGGAATATGTGTGCGTGTGTCTGGTTGTGTTTGCATGAATGTGTGTATATTTTCAGGAAAAAAGATAACATTAGTGTATATGTTAAAAGAGCATGTGGGTGGTCTTCAATTTTTTTCAGTTGTATGAACTGTATAGGATTCTGTGTTGTGAAATTTATACTGAAATGGGAAGAAGATATTATAGTTATTAGGTTTTAAATCATGTTTCTGATCTCCTCTGTTCTGAACTTAATACCCAGATCTGCTCATGGGGTATAAACTGGAGATCATTTATAAGGACCAGACGTCATACATTTCTCCTTCTGGTTCTTTGACTATAGATGCTTTTCCACACTTCTGGCTCAGATCTCATTTTTCTGCCCCTCCCTCTTCCTTTTTCATTTTTCATGCCTCTCATTAGTACATGGGGATCTGCCTGGCCCAGGAGCTGCCATCAGTCCTCACTGAGACCTTCCCCAAACCTCAGATCTACGCTTGTCCCATCTTCCATTCTCTTATTAGAAGGTTTGTCAAATGTAACTGAGGGCGTGGTCCCTGCTAGTGCAAAGTTTTTAACTTAGTGTTAATGTGCACGTGTGAGCAAACATTTTTTATTTACTTATTATTGGTGGGACTGTGGTATATGGCACCTAACAACGTTCCCAAACCATATCAGTGTGTGACCGCAACAGAACAATAGTTTTTATGGATTGTGTGCGTGTGTGCCTCTCCATGTGTCTGTGTGTATGTCTGCTGTAATGGTATATTTGTGTAATGTACGCAGCAAAGAGCTGTGGTGCTAGAGTGCTCCCAGAGGAACTGAATATGCTTAAACACACACACACACACACACACACACACACACACACACACACACACACACACACACACACACAAACAGGGTAGCTGTGACAATGTTGCTTGCAATCCACCTTCTGCTTCTTCTCATTGTTGGTCCTCTGGTACCCATTTAACATGCACGCACGCACGCACGCACGCACGCACGCACCCGCACCTCTCTTTTGTTCGTCTTGGTTTTCTGTTTGGTAGATTAGCTACATATTTAGAGAAGCCTTCTTTCTCTCAGGGGATTGGCCTCTGAGAGTATTTTGCAGATATAAAAAAGTCTGGATCTGCACTCCTGCCTTTGGAGAATAAAGAACACCAAGTGAAATTTCATTTCATTACAGTATATGCATCCTTTAGGTGGCCAGTGCATATGAACTTCTAACTCTTGACCTGTTAGAGTTTTGTCCCACAAAAGTAAATAAATATAAAGAAAATGTGTTATTCTTTTATGAAGTTAACAGTCAAAAATGACATTCTTTTTGTAGGGAAATTCAAAGCAAAGTTTTAAAAACTTTAAGAACTACCTCAAAGTTACCTTTGAACGCCTGTGACATTAGCAGGGATGACAATTTTGGTGCTGTGGCTCCTCCTAGCACTCACTACTAACTACCCTACCCATTAAACCTCTTTACTGTATAAAGTGTTCTATTTTTTCTGAGGTACAGGTTCGCAAAAAAGCTGAATTATTAATGTTTTTGATATTTTTAGCCTGTTTAACCTATTTTTTTAGTTATGGCTGGAGACTGCTTGCCCGCCTGTCTGTGAAATGCGATCATGTGACACAGCTGTGATCTGGGTTATAGAGCTGGATTTTGTGTCTAATGGGTGGGAGGGGCCTGTGCATGTGTCAAGGTAGGTTTTTTTTTTTTCCGTTTGAAAATCACTACTTGCACTTCTGTGCCCGTTTGGTCCATTTTTATGCCGTGTAGTTGTGATGACCTAATGCCAATTTGGCACTGTGAAGCATCACCTGTTCCAGTGGAGCTGAACCAGATGAGTCTGGTTTTATTCCAGGCTTGCGGGCATGGCTGTGCAGAGCCTTGCAAGAGGCAAGGCCCAGATGCCGAGCGACAATCCATCTGCGAGTCCCCCGTAGAAGCTAGTACAGGTGTGATTCTGCCCGCAGACACAAAGAAAAAAAAAGTGTGAGGGCTATGCGTGTGGATCATAAGCTATGGCCCTGAGTACAGGGGTGTGTATGTCTCGCAGTGTGAGTCCTTGCATGCATGTTGAAATAGATGGTAAAAATGATTAGCTCACAAAAAGTGCATATCCAAATAGACAAGATGACCGTTTTAGAGGCAAAAACATGCATGCCTGAGAATATTTCACATTACTCAATAATGAAGCATAAACTTAAAACACATCAACTCGATGTGGCTAATCGGGGATGACATCTCACTGGGTGGACCGTGTGCCTTTGGGAGAGCAGGGGGGGATGAGGAGGAGTGTGTGAGAGATTAGAGGGGGATGAAGTGACAGAACAGTTGGAATATTGAGAAAAGAGGAGAGGAGGGAGTAGGAGCCACTGGGTCACACTGACAGCTTTAAGTCATACCTCCAATCTTAGAACATCTATTCGGTGTATTTGGATGTCTGTGTGCGTGCTGTTCGTGTACACAGCGAAGTGGTGCACTTGCACATGTTGGAACCAGAGAGAACTCATTTGTAAGGCACATCTCGCCATGCTTTTTTGTAGCGTCCACAGAGAGAGGGTAAGGGGGCTGCGCAGCACGACAGCCAGCGTTTGTCAGCAAAAAAATCAGGACTAATGATATACAGTACACATGGCTGGAGGGCAATGAGACGAGTGTGACTGACAGGAGGTATGAGTAGAAAAAAAGCCCGTGGCAGCCCTCTATCATGGCTATGAATGCATGAGCCAGACCGATTTGTTTTAAGTCCCAGCCCCCTTCTCGTCACAGATAAGGGTAGCAGCATGAGGCATAGGGTAGACGAGAGGAACAGCGTATGAGTCCCCAGGGATAATGACATGGAATACAAGTGTATGGGGAGTGCTAGTGATGGTTCTGCTCATGTGGAAGTGGTTATTTGCATTGCAGAGGAGGGTTGTCAGTAGAGCTCGCTCAGGGAGCCAGTGTCAGGGTGATCGCTGCCAGTGAAGGCTTCTGTCGTCTGCCCCACAGAATACCCGGACACTGGATATAGCTGAGCTTGCAGTGGCGAGATCAAGCACGTAGGCATATTCTTTTCGTTAGGATTCTGCCAGTTCGCCTGACGCTTATTGTAAGTGGTCATGTTTTGTCCATTATGGCAGTCGTATAGCCTTTCATATAGAAAAATAGCAATAAGCTGGATGGCTGCAGAATAGCTGGGAATATAAATTATATAGTTTTATGCCAACAGCTACAGTCTGTGGCATCTAAACTATTTCAGTCCAAGCTGCAATAAGAGGCAGCTTTTAATAATTCAGAGTAAAACAGTATACTCGATGTCTTCCAGGCAGCAAGCTCACATTTAGGTGAAACACTAAATTCCCCTCAACATCCCACTTCCACCACAGCCCCCAAAACCATTGCGGGGCGGTATCATAAACGTGTGAAGGGCTCGTAGGGACACATAGGGTTGTGTTGTTGTTTATAGAGTTTGTCGGCACACTGAAGAGCTTTGCATTTCTGTGTGTGTCTGCGTGTGAGACAAAGTGACTGTGCTGTGGATAGAGACTGCTTGGTCTTTAACTCTTGTCAGGCCTTGGGGTTCCCTGCGCAGCTGTGGCACACATGCAAGAGGCAAGTTTTAGAGGATCCAATTTAGAGTCACGCAGCTCGGCAGGTTTAGCCAGCATGCATCCTTTAATGTGCTTTCTCCAAGTTCTCAGACAGGAGGTGGCTCTGTGAAGTGAGATTGGAGGCAAAAAAAGAGAGAGAGAAAATGGAAAAGGGAAGAAAATGATGAAGATATGTGGATGAGAGAGAGAAATAGAGGGAGAGCGAGAGGAGTAGGTAGGCATGGGTCAAAAAGAAGACTTGGAGACTGTGAAATGGAATGAGAAGTAGGAGGAATGGTATTTGAATCACTGAGTTGTAAAGATTAAGAAATGAGATGGAGGACGTGAGATAGAGGGAAATAGAGAGTGGGAGGTTATTGATGGAGGGCCTCCTTGCCTGATCAGGACTCTAGGCTTTAACCTGTACTGTGTCAGTCTGGAAAAAGCAGCATAGCTGTGGTCCTTCCTTTTATGAATCCCGTAGAGAAGTCCAAAGGCATCCCATAGGCAGTCATTAGGTTTTCAGTGTGGTTCGTTTCAGATTTTCATAAGGATCGGCTAAAGGAAAAATAAATGATAAAAGCAGAGAGGATAATCAAGTGAACAAAAGACTTGTAAGAGCCAAAGCAATCCCACAGCTTCAATCCCTGTACATTTGATGGATAATCCATGTGAAGGTCCGCTATATTAATATCTGATATTGATCATGCCATTAAACCTTTCACAACAATTCTCTCTGTAAAAGACTGACCCTGAGCACCG
>VURO01035136.1:0-22686 GCA_015108175.1 Pelvicachromis taeniatus | reverse complement strand
AACAAGGTCAGGCGAGTTTAGATTCAGAAGGTCTGCTCATTGAGGAGGGTGGGAGTTTCACCAAATGTAGATGTATTTTGGGCATGATGGGTTTTGGGTAAGATCATTATTTGTACTAAAATCTGAACTGTGATCAAAAAGATTCAGAAATTGCCTTAAATACAATTTCCTGGTTTGAAGTCAACCAGTTTTTCCTACAAGGTTGTTTTCTGGTGCTTGTGGCTGCTATTTTTAAATTGTTCATTGGAAGTCCCAGTCTGTCCTCTTTCACCAGCTGAAACTAACATTGGAAATTACACAACATGAAAAAAAGCACTGAGCCATCCACACTTTGCACCCAGAGGAGCTGCTCAACCACAGAGATCCATGCCATAAAGTTTACGGTGCACAGTTTTTGTGCTGATGTTAACGCCAGAGGAGGTTTGTAGCTCTGTGGTTATTGATTCAGCCGGGTGTTGGTGACTTTTACGCACTGTTCGCCTCAGCACTCGCGGACCCCGCTCTGCAACATTACGTGGTCTGCTACTTCCTGGATGAGACACTGTGTTTCCTAAATGCTTCCGCTTTCCAATAATACAACTTACAGTTGATTGTGGAATATCTAGAAAAAAAAAACTTCACAAACTGACTTGTTGAAACGGTGGCAAACCATGCTCAGATTCACTGAGAGCGACTCCTTCTTTTACAAATGCTTGTAAAGGCAGACTGTATGGCTAGGTGCTTTATACGTCTGTGGCAATAACAGTGAAAAGACTTCAATTCTAAAACTAAGAGGTTTGTCTCAGTGCTTTGTAAAGTAGCTTAGGCTATAAAGGCTGTGGTGTGTGTGCTATACTTCCTGTTAGATCCTTGTTCCTTAATACATAAAAAATACACATAAACAACAGTCCATCAACTATAACATGCAGGGACCCAGTAATTTTGTATGAAAAGATGTCCTAAGGGAAATCTGACAAATTTGAGATAGACATGGGGACATTTTTATCACCGTGGATCTTGTATTAAGTGTGTCTCAGTAAACCCTGAAGGCAAACTTCTCCCAGACCACCTTTGGTGAAAAACCCCCAAAAGTAAATACATCTGCTGGCTAAAAGTCACTACTATTATTACATTTTCTATTCCACAGTGTTTCATGAGCAAATATTGGAGGTTTTATTCCACCACATTAATCAGAAAGAAAATTGCTGTTCAGCTCAAAAGATATGAACTTAAACTATAACTAATATTCTTCAGGATCAAAGAGGTCAAATTGCTAAACATTTCTCACAAAACGCAAACACTAAAAAACGCAGACACAGATTTGTATACAAGGACTTGGTTTTTCTTTCCTCCCACCCCCATAAATCATTTCGTGACTGAGATGACAGACATACCTCGTGACCTCTTGAGGAGGGAACGACCCCTACGTGAGAACCACTGGACTGATCCTAACTATACAGTTGCACTGCTGAAGCCTCGCTACAGTGCATACATATTGATGCATCTGTAAATCTTCCATATAATAAAAAATAATGACACAGAAGCCATTTTTCAATGTCTGTATTGCTTTTGAACCTTTGGAAACATTTGCTGATGATTTATTTATTATTAGCTCCTCTGGTAAAGGGTATGAGTCCTTTACCCACAACTAAATATAACCCAACATAGCTGTGTAGTGGAGGAAGTGTGACCAACAAGCTAAATGGAAGTCTTGGGTAGTCATATTTGAAATTTATTCAGGAATGTTTCAAGGAAAATAATACAGCTCGGGAGTTCAGGTGGTAAAGTAAGCAGACTAAAAGGCTTAGTAAACACAGGGAAAAGGAGGAATGTCCTGCAGATGGAGTAAGTGGGGAAAAAGGCCAGCACTCTGGACAGGCGTGACCTGAGACACACCATGTGGAGGTAGAAAGGCCCACTGGAGCCACCTGAGCCTTGACGCTGTCTGAAACAGGAGCGCTTCGTTGACAAACCATCACTTGGAAACTCTGACAGGGCTTTCAGCAGACCTTACTGGCTCTTCTCCCCTCACCAACCGCTTGACACACAGCCCCCAAACCCTACCCTCCAGTGCATGTCAGCACTGTTATTAGAGTAATTGCCGATTACACACACAATTTTCTCACCTACGTCTGCCAGACACATATTAATCGACAAGTAAGTTTTCTTAAATTTGTAATGAAAGTTAGGGATCTTGACTTTTTGCTTCTCTATCAGAGTATGTCTTTGTTAAGTAATGTGGATTTTCTTCTTTCTTTGGGCGGGAGATTGAAGATCTTGTGATTTAAGCAGTCGAATGTATAATATTTATAATATTTGAACCCTTCTTTGTGTTCTAGAGGAAAGGATAACATAACTCATGGCTGGCCAGACGTCACAGGCGCAGGGAAACTTGAATGCTTTTGTTTGAGGCCTGACGACGGATAAGTGGACAATGCGTTACAGAGAGGTAGCTGTGAAAAATTGCACTTGCTATGCCTGTAGACAGTCTGCTATCTGTGGAATTCAAAATGCTGAAATTCCTTCTAGGTTGTCTGTCCTCAGCGGAAGTAACAAAGCATGTATTGGGTTCATTCGTCTTATTTTTCCTGTTTGAAGCATTAGTATTTTAACTGTCAGGGAATTAGCACGATAACACCTGGTTACGGTTTAATTTCTATGTTAAGTTGAATGATTTCTCCCTGAATCATTTTGGAAACGTGTAGAGCCGAGCTTTCATTGAGTTTTACATTTTGTTTTTTGGGAACAAAGTCAGAACTGAAGAGTTCCTGTCCAATAAAATGAAAATACTTGAGTCATTTTACACGATGACGTGTAAGGCTATGCAGAGACCCTTACATTAAATAAGACTTAAGTAGAAGTACAGATACCAGGGTTAAAAAATACTGCAGTAAAAGTTGAAGTACTGAAGCAACTTTTTTACTCAAGTAAAACTGAAATTTACAAAGATAAGTGAACCTTTTGCTGTATTAATGTAATAATAACATAATATTTGTACATGAGAATAGAAATATTATTCAAATCTAAATTCTAATGGTAGACGGTGGCTTTGCCTCTGCTACACTTGAAAAACCTCAATCTGACCATGTGCACCACAGTCACTGTGCACCAGGCCAACACAGTGCTTTACTGTGAATTCTCCACATTAGTGCAAACTAACGTCTTTATAACTACCCCGTATTTTCACACAAGATTTGAATAATACTAAATTAGTTAAGCGCAGCTGGATTTGAAGGATGTTTCACAATATGAAAATACTTTTTTTTTTATTTATCTTTTCTGATATATACATGTACCTGAAATTTATACATAAGTACAGTAACAAAGTATTTGTACTTTGTTATTTCCCACCTCTGACTAAGTCTAACAGCAAAAATTTCTTTAGCTAAGTGCAAAAAAGTCTTAGTATCACAAAGAAATGTTACGAAATGTTGTTTCCCTCACGTATTATTTTTTGCTTGTTATCAAATATTCAAATGACTGTTTTCTTTCTTTTGTTTCTTTATTGCAGGATGTAGCAAAACACCACCACAGGACGCGGCGGGGTTGTCATAAAGAATACACACAAACACATGCGAGTGTGTTTGTGTGGAACGAAGACACAAAGTTCACAACATAACTGCGAGGGGACCACCACAAAAATGTTCCTAACAAATATAATCAGACACTTAAATGACCGTCGCCCCGCTGAATATAGATAATCGAAAATAAGCTAACTAAGGTTAAGTGATTAAAGTTCAGACGATGGGAGCCAAGCCAGCAGCCTCAGTCTGAATCTGTGTGTGAGCAGTGAGAGGATGAAAGCAGGTACAAAGACATTTATGGAGACAACTGAAAGAAAAGGCTTAATGTCCTGTAAATATACTGGAAAATTAATATGCAATTAATTAATTTCTCACATAAATGTTTGATAAGGTAAAATATGTCAGGTAAAGTTGAGTGTACAGCGATTTTTTTTATTTAATCTACTACTAGTCATAGTACTACTCTCCAGTAGCAGAAACAATTTTTTCATGTTTTGAGTGAGAAAGGTAGTGCCTGAGTTTAGGGAAAAGTTAAAAAATATATAGATTCTTCTGAAAATACATTTGGACTGAAGATACATCGATGTTTTTATATGATGTCGGTCATATACAGTATAATGGTGCAGTTTTTATACTGGTAATACATCACCTGATCTCTGCAAGCCTTACAGCATGCTAATGCTCAGCTAGCCAAGAACCCAGAGTGACATTAAAGCTGAGTTAATACTGAGCTCAGCCAGCAGCCAGAACCTGAACTTCAACAGGTAACAAACTGATGAGCTGTTGGGCTGCAGCCTCCGCCTCTACCTGTTCACGTTTCTACAGCAGAATCACCGTGGTGACCGGTTTAACATCACTTAGTGCTAGTTTTGTGTTCATACCCAACTACTAAAGAGAGAAAGACCGTATGTGTCCTCATTAGGATAGGGATTTGTGTTTTATTAACTCTTAATTATAAGGCAATTCGCTTTGTGTCATTTTACAGAGTAACACGAAAGTAATGTAACGAGTAGTGCAACTAATTACTTTCTTCTGGTTAGTAATGAAGTAATGTACTGGGTTACTTTTAAGTGTGTAGTATGTATAATAATTACTTTTTTGGAGTAACAATCCCAACACTGATTACAACAAAGAGGGGAAATGCCTTAGCACAAACATTTAACCACACAGCATGTGATTCATTTGCACAAAGTCGATGTGGAGCCAGTGAGAACCCAATGAGGTTCTACAAGAGAACCGATGGGGAATCGGATCGATTAGTGATATTGTTAATGGAATCGTGCATGTAACATTTTTGAGAATCGTCTTGCAACATTTTTGGTACAGGACAGTAAATCAAAGGCCCACCAAACTCGGCCAACTTGATGGAAAATAGCTGCACCTATGGAGTTAATGCAGAGGCTCCTTAGACTCCTTAGTCTATCAGTTTGATTAGCTCATCGAAGGGCAAGCATAATCAAACTGATGAATATTTCAGTTATTATTTGGGGATTTAAATCAGCTCTCCTTTTTAAAAATGCATGATTTCACAAAAGTGCCATGATAACAATGTTAACAGATTCAAAGAAATGTTCACCTTTGCAATTAAACCCGAGAAATGTTAAAGGGAAGGCATGCTGTTCTGGCCTTTGATATTCAGACTGTGTTTCCACTTCCTTATAATATTGATTTCGGGTAATCACACTGAATTTTCTTCAAATGTTCTATTTATGGCTTTCTGTGCACAGCATTTTGAGGCTAAATTGCTCATACTTCGGCGCTCGGGTGCGTGGCGAGGGCAAAAACCAAAAGAAGTGATGAGCGGAGAGGAGCAAACGTGTTGTTTGAGGTGAGCGGTCTTCCATCAGCGCAAGGTGATGAGTTTATGCATCCTCACTCCCCACAGACCCCGAGGCCATGACCTCACATCCATCCCCTTACGCTCGCATTCATTTCACTTTCATAAGCACCAATAATGACTTTGCTCCAATGAAAGGGAAAGAGGGGAGGCTGAAACACTTGTTGGGAAGAAGTGGAATCTTCTTCCTGAAATGGCAATTGGTTGTGCTCTTAGAGACCGCTGCAAGCAGATATATAGCTATTACCAAGGTCACATAGGAGAGGAACAACAGTAATTTTCAGCCTCTCGTGAAGGAACGCGGCTTCATGCAGCTGGCACTCAAACAGATTGACACACGCCTAAACGTATACATGCATGCATAGCGACTAATCGCTCGTGCTCACACGGTGGCGAATGGAACGATGGCTTGGC
This sequence comes from Pelvicachromis taeniatus, assembly GCA_015108175.1. Lineage (NCBI taxonomy): Eukaryota > Metazoa > Chordata > Actinopteri > Cichliformes > Cichlidae > Pelvicachromis > Pelvicachromis taeniatus. The sequence continues at coordinate 16,932 of VURO01035136.1, read as the reverse complement.
GCATTGTAATATGCTCGGGAGCCTGTACAGGGATTAGCAGCTCATTTCAGTGGCTGCACAGTTGGCCCTGACAGTCCCCCAGAGGAGGGAAACAGCTGTGTGGGAAGTGCATGTGTGTGAGTGTGCATGTGTGCCTTCGTGTCTGTGTACGAGGGTTGGAGTGGCAGGGGTTGAGGGTGGGGGATCAGTCTAGAGAGTGGGTAGAAGGGGGCGTGTGCTTATCTGACACCAAGGGGCAAATTTGAGATGGTCCAATACCAGCTTAACCAATACACACCAGTGCACCTAACTGAAACGGCAGCTGACTGAAATGGCTCTCGCCTCTCAGGAGAGGTCTTATCACATTGCTCCTCACGTTAAACAAACTACAAGTTTGAGGGGATTTAGAAAGGCTTCAGCATGGGAATATGAGGAAGCATGAAGGCATGTGGTGGAGAATATTTGTGATTACAGAAAAAACAACGACGAACAGCGATCCAGCTTTGTTTTAAAATAAGTTAGAAAAGAAAGAATGAGGACACACAATGGTCTCGCTCTCTGTCTCTTTTTTTTAAAAAAGGGGCCTTGTGAGACGCACAAGGCCCCTTAATTTGTTTTGACAATTACACGTGAAACCCCTGAGTTTAATTATTTTTTCACAGGACTAACCGCTCTGGCGGCTTCTGGTGATTGGATCCGGGTCGAACTCGTGAAAATATGAGACAGATCTTGAGTGAAGAGAGGTCATGTGAAGATGTGCAGTGGGGATCTCACACGCCAGCTCTCACCTGGGAAGACTCAGAGGGTATCCGCTAAACACAAATAAATATTTAAGTGGACGTTAGCTCCTCTGTCATCTGGAGACCCGGTTTCTTTACTCGTGCTTCCGAGGTGACGAGGTGTGAATTCTTTGATTTGGTGACCTGAACCTGAGCCTCTCTGGCTCTTCCCGCACCCACTCTCTCTGTTTATGTAGCCTCTTTTGCACTATTCGCTTTCCACGTCTCATCCTTTCAACCGTACGTGAGCGGCTAGAATATAACAGAAGTTTACACTTAAACTTGCCACCGTGTTTTTAACTGTCACTGTTTGCCAGTAGTATAAATGCTGTGTTGAAGTAACTTTGTTGTTACAGGTTAAGATTTCATGACTGCTGGTGGGCTCGCTTCCGGAATCCTAAAACGTCAGCTGTCAGCTCCAAAACAAACACTGCCGACTCCAACGAAAGGGAAAAGGAAACACAGAACAAATCAAGAGTTCTCTACTCCGAGAAAACCGCTAGCAGAGTAATACAGTATGACATGAGTCGAGGACTCATTTCTCTGGTTATTTCCCAGGCACTCCCAGTGTTTCAGAGTGGAGAACTTAAAAAAGAAAAAGATCTTCACCAACCGATGTCACAGCTAGTAATTTTTCAGACAAAGGAACTTTTAACCGTGCTGTATCCATTCTATTATATCGAGCGCCATGAACTGTTGTGGCATTTACATGAGAAATGGGACTGGTGGTGAGCTTAGGCTCCATCTCACAGTTAGCCATCTCTCTAATCCAATCTACTGCAATGGTGCTGGCACCTCACTACTAGGGCTGCAGCAGCAGGGGACTGCTTTGTCAGGAGAGGAAGGGTGTTATAGTTTTGAGACCCCCAAACCTTAGAGAGGTCACTGGCTTTGCTTTTCTGGCTTCCTCTTACTGTGGCGACATGCGGCATCAGATGGACTGTCACTGTGCATTCAAAGGCAACTCTTACTTTGAACCAGATGAGATGTTCGCACAGAGAATGGGACAAATAAATAAAATATTTCATTTTGTTTGAGCAAGCTTTGCTCCATTGATGGCCATGGTGTTATTTCAGTGCCTGTGAACAAGGACACACAAGTGGAAGTCTATTCAAATAAGACCTTCCTATGTCCTCACACTCGTTTCCAGACGCCGAATGGACAGAAAACATAAATATTTACTAAGCTCTCAGAGACAAAGATGCAATTGCTTTTACTCGGGCCTCCACCTATTGTCGACTCTCCCCTCACTCCACAGAACATCCTCAGCTGAGGTTTCAATGTTTGGGTGGTGGAGAGGTTTGAGAAGCACCCTGGCCTCATTGTTCAAAACACAACAGCTGTGACTTAATGAGTCCATTCCAGTGATCACCCTTTGCCCAAGTCTGAGCCGCTTTTACCGCCGCCTCCACATTGACCACATGACCATTGTCGCCGGGGTATTCACTGGGTTTTAATGGTAAGACACACAAGAATGCAGCGGTGGCTGAGCCTTTGCCACCTCGGAGAGATGGTGGGAAAGCTCCTGAGCTCAATCCTAACAGCTTATGTTTACCATGGCAAAGCGGTGACCTATAGGTTCACTCTAGTAATTTGTGGAGAACCTCCCGCACACACAGATATGTTTACTAATCTTTCTTCTTCTCTTTATCCTCAGAGGACTCGCAAATGCTGTGAAACTGTGGTTGTTGGCTTCATTTTGAGAGCCAGCAGCATCTGAAGCCGAATGCACGACACCCTCCTTTAACGTGGACACAATAACGAGAATGAACTTCTTAGCTGTTTTCCCGTCAACAGCGTATCAGTAGCCACAAAAATGTGCTAGCTTCTGTCTGAAACCGTCTTCTTTGTGATGTCTGCGGCAGCAGTTTGTGTGGAGCTGAATGAAACGTGATGCAGAACAAACCTGCAGTCTGGCAAGGGATGTTAGGATGTTGCCATAGCTATCGAGATGAAATCCACAAGTAGTTGTTTAATTAAATCCCGTCCCTTTTGTAGATTTGACAGTGAATAGTGTGACAACAATAGGGGCATAATATTAAAAGTCTATCATTAGACAGTTCTTGTGGAGCCATGCAAGTAAATTCATTTCACTTCCACAATGAAGTGATTTGACTGAGACTGCTGGAAACAAGCGTTTTAGGAATAAATTATTCACACAGATGTGGCTCATAACAGGATTGCAAAATGGCCTCACATGCCCATAAACCCTTCCCACTGTCTTTTATTCCTCCCATTCGCTTCAGCAGAGTTTAACTTATGTTACAAGGCTAATCGCGTCGAGCGGTCGCTATGAGTTTATCCTTGAGGAGGAAGAAGAGCGGCTGTCAGCTCGCCGCAGAGGCATAGAGAGTGGTATGCCTCGTTCTTAAGGGCGACAGAAACAAGGCTGCATTAAGACTGGGAGCAAAGACAATGCTGAAGAGCCTGGAGTTACACACCCTTAACCCCAGGAATAACACAGCACGGAGCTGTCATTTGAGTCAGGTATCATTATCGCAGCAGGTCTGCGTTCTTAGTGGAGGCTGACAGCTTTATGATTTGATTCACTAGTGCTGTGAAGTAATTAAAAAGGAGGGTTGCATTAGAAAGTCTTGAATATAAAAAGTCGACACCTGAAATGGCATTATTCATGTCTCCATTCAGGAAATCTATATGGAACACGTCAATAATCAGTCTGCATATGCTGAAAAAAAGCAAATATATTACACAAACAGCACGCCAACCAGCACACATAATTACCTTTTAAAGATGTTTTAATTAACATCGCCCATTATCGGCGATCACGCTGAGAACTGAATTCCTGTCATGTGTTCTCCATACATACTGAGACAGTTAACTCAGAGAAAAGTCTAGTGTTTGACCCTGGACGTGACCCTTAGGGACAGAAAGCGTGTTGAAAACCAGCTGGGCCAAATTCATGATAACCTTTCTACCCCTGAGGTTCTACTGGGGACGCACTTGTTCCTGTGCCTTCCACTCATCTCCTGGACATGCCATGCAAAGTGAATGACATGATATTAAAGCACTTCCTCATCAAGATTGAAAGCCGTACATTCCTTTTTTGCCTGCAAGCAGTCAATTATTTGACAAGTACACATAATGAACAATGCAAGACTAGTCGGAATTTAATCAAAAGGCAGAGACAGGGGCCCAGTGCAGATGGGAAATGATTAACACAGTTAATCAAATATCCCAGCGTTAGGTTAAACATGGCAAGCCTATCCCATCGTCTGAAATATGGATGGGATCCATTGCGCATTTCCATTTTTCCATTTCCTCTTGCCTGTGGAACATCTATTGCATTTATTATGCTGACCCCTATTTATTCTGCTTCTTCCGTGAGAAGTATTTATGTTAGTCCTGACATCACTGACTAATTTCTCCTCTTTGGCGAACCCTAATGCAGACAAATTTGAGGTGGCTTTAAAGGAAGCGGTATATAGTAGCATTTTTCTGAAGGTTACTTCTGTGAGGTTTGCTATTGAGAACATTTGTGGAAGAAAAAAAAAAACACACCCACACAGAGTTTGTAACACAGGCTCACAAGAGAAAATTCAATGCACCAAGCAGGTCAAAGCATAATAGGTATGAGGCTGTGCAAGATGCTGAGACCTTTAGCTTTTCCCTTTGCATCAGATAGACAGAAACTCATAATTATATAGAAAAAATGGGGTTAATTTTATCTCGTGTACCACAAAGCTATTGTGTTTTTTCACACAGGCAGTCAAATACTATATTTTCCACAATTTGTACTTAACTTGTGCTTTGATATCCTTTATATTAGCATTTCACTAGGAAATAGTATACTCATGATACCATTTTATAAAGTTACTAGTTAGACAGTGTTATATGTTAACATTTTATTGGCAAAAAATACAAACAAAAAAAACATCTGAACGAGAACACAAAATAACCCCGTGAGGTAACATTCGAGTCTTGACCAACTACAACTGTAATCACCCATTAGCGGTTCTGTGATGATAATGATGATGTTTTGTTGTTTGCCAGTTAGATTTTAAGTACTCTACTAGGTTTTCTGGTGTATAAAAAGGGGGGAAAAAACAAACATTTCCATGCAGATTGTCATTTCTCAACAGTCTCGGGTGTGCTGTAACGGAACTTTTATTTTTAAAATCTTTGAAATATCTCTTTATTTGTGCAAACACGCAGAAAGTCTGGAACAAGCGCTATTGTTCTTTTCCCACTTTACCACGCGACAATAATTTACCATGATTACAAAGTATCTCTTGAGAAATTGGGACAGAACAATTTAGTTCATTGTCCTCAGAAATTAGAGTTGCCTTTTTCTTGTCTTTTCCCCCTATTGGATTCATCTGTTCTTCAGTGTGCCAGGATGAACACACCACTAATCAAGCAAACTATTTGATTGGCTTGGAAAGATTTCATTCGGACTAATTTGGCTTAATAAACAGTTGTGTCGAATGGCTGTGACTGGTGCCGTTCCAGACCCATTAAGGAACGTGTATTAAAGGATATGCTTTTGTTACATTTACATACGACCTTGCGCATTTGCACACAGCATGTGTTTCCTGAAGCGTGTGACTGGGAGCCCACCTTTAAAAAGTAATCAGCCCTCAAGAGCAATTTGTTTAGTCATATGTGCAAGTTTTGACAAATTGAAAAACCTTCGACATTGGTTGTTGACTTAGTAATAAGTTTAGGCATCTGAGGCAATAGCCAGCATAAATTTGGCCATCTTTTTATGCCTTGGTGAGCAGCCTCTGTATTTAGAACAGTAATGTTTTATGGAAATAAGCTATATGTATTTAAAACTTATAATTGTGTTCCTTTATACTGGCACAAAGCAGTTACTTTTAAATTAGCTGAATTAATAAGAATGCAAAATTGAAGGGAGGAATGTCTGTCCACAATGATGAATGCTTAAGTAAGATTTTGCTTCAATTAAAATTTCAGGCAATTATTCTGAAAGATTATTGACCTCTAAAGGGACTGGTGAGGTCACTTATTTTCCTCTGTCTTTGTAGGGTGGTATTCATCTTAATTAGAGAGAACAATTGCGGGCGTTTCCCGCTCATGCTAGAGGGTATTAACGCCAACAGATTATCCTCGGCACAGTTCACTAATAAAGTTGATTTCTATTATTGTCTGTCCAGGTAAGTGGAGATTTTGAAGCATTGTCTCCTCACGCACTGACCTGTCCCTCTTCATCAGGACTTTTCAGACTTTGTTGCCCTCTCAGCAGCCACAGGAAGATCATCTTTGTGTCTGTATGTGGATCACTGTGCAGCTGTTTTGCTCTCCCACATCTGCGGATACACTGTAGCCAGTGTTAACAGAACCGAGTGCATGAAAGACTAAAGGATGGTAGCTTCTGGAAATTTAGTGAAAATGAATAACACTTATTTATTTACTTGCTAAACTTTTTTTTTTTTTTAAAAACAACCTTTCTTCCAGATTGGTTTGTTTTCTTGTATTGTTCAAAACACGTTTGGAGTCTTTATCGCTGTGTGAGCATTTCGCATATATTCAAAAACTTTACAGGAGACAATTGAAGAATAGCTGGGCTACAATACAAAAAGTACTGTAGCCTTCCCTGGAAATTTCAAAGGTGAAAAAGAAATGTTTTTAAATGATAATAATGAAACTCGATGAATTGTGATTGTGAAAACAGAAATTGGGCGTAACAGAAAATAAACGTTAGCTTCGAAGGCTTTGCAATCACGAATAAATGGATTTTTCATTCAGCCGAGTCATTTCAGAGTTTACAGAGTTGTTTTTAAGGTTCCCAGCGCAAAACCCTGCAACTTTTTGTTTAAAAAATATGTCCACATTTACAGAACGCAGAGTAGCATGCAGCAAAGTGAAGCAAATTGGAACTGCTGGCCTCTGCTGAACTATATTACTGGTGACCATATATCATTTTTTATAGGTCACAAGTGAAGCACATCTGTTTCCACTTGGCTAGGATTCCATATAAAACATTTGAATAGAGATTGTTCACCTATATCTGTTGCTCCCCTGTGCTTGTTTAAACCAGCGTGTCTCTCATATATCAAACCTCAAAAAGAGCAAAAGGGTTATTTTGTATCAGAAAAGTGCATTTTTCTTTTAGCAGGACGAAGTTTAAGGGGTGCTATGATTCTTTAATGTTTACTCCATGACACAGTTTGCTTTAAAATGATTTGTTTATGTAACGTGGTCTTTTAAAAGTCAACTTATGTGACAGTTGTGCAAGCCAGACCCCAACATGCTTACACGGGAATTTTCTTTTTCCCTTTGTCAAAATTTGATCTCAAAGCCCCTCATGTGTTTGACTTCTTTTTAGACTTCTTTTTAATTGCTTCCTGTCTGCTGGGTCAATTATAAGTCCTAGGCTCTTTAAGGGGGAGCTGGGGGAGGGAGGCAACTTCAGCAGCATTTTTTTTTCTTTTTTGAACAGACAAAGTAATTAAATAACTGAAATTTGAGGAAAACGGTGAGATCGTTCGTGGGGACTTGATAAGTTTCTCCTAGGTGTGCCAGCTCTCAGCACAAACATGTTGACTTCTATTAAGAGATTTCTCGAGCCGCCTTTCTTGGCTGTGTTTAATGAAAAAAAAAAAAAAAATAGTCGCAAAAGACAAACAAAACTGTATTGATTTAAAACAACAGTCATACTCTTTTATTAATTATTGACTCAGGCGCGGTTGCACGGTGGTGTAAATACCCCACTGATAATGTACTTAACACAAAATATGAGCCTTGAGAAAAACACTCAAAAGCTGTCAGCAGGCAAATTAAAAAGGCATAAAACAAGCTTTCATTAACGTATGGTAATCCATTCATTTTTAATTAACCCAAACCACAAAGTAAAAACAAAATAAAGCCTGAGTGTCACCCAGCACTTCCTAGTTTGAGGAACATAGTGGTGAGTAATATTATTGCCCTGTTTAAAACTTCATGGCATCTGCTGAGATCACATTGGCAATCCTAAACAGTGACTTTAAAAGAAGATCTTTGACTCTCATAAAAAAAAAAAGCCTGCTGACTTAAGGCGGGACTCTACTTTCCAGTCATGCAAGGACCACATTTCAGTAGAAAGCTTTAAACTTTTTGCAAATCACCCATTTGAAAGAAAGATATTTGACTTTGTCACAGTATTAGAAGGTCTATTAATGAAGGCTGAATGAAGGATGCTTGTGTGTTCTGTTTTATCGTAATGGCTTACTTTATTACTTTTATTATTTTAAAATATCTGCCTTTGAAAAGCTCTAATATTGCAGCATTTAAACGCAAACTTTATAAAAACTGCTATATTAGCGTGCCAAACAATCTAACTTCAGTTTTTCGAGAATCCCTTTTAGTCCCACTTCTGCACTCAGTTCATGCAGTGCAGACGTAGGGAGACACCTCAAGGTGCTGCAGAAGTAAGGTCAAAACTCCAAGCTACACGGTTGCCCGTGGCTACATAAATATTAACCAAGACTCCACTGCGGAGGGAGGCCTTCTTTGATTACGAGTCTGCTCCAAGAGTTTGATATCCAGTGAGACCACTGAAGCCAGCTTTACAAAATTGATGAGAGAATACAGAGAGTCAGGAGGAGTCTCACTTGATTTGGAACAGATTCATGCAAACGAATCAGAGTAAGAAACATCACTAGTTCACATTTCACGTATCCAAAATTTCACTTTGAACTTCTCATCTGTAGTGGTTGGAAGAGATGTGAGAAAAAAGGATATTGGAAGGAAACCTATTTTGGTTTACTAAAGCCGATTCTTTTATCCGCACTCTAACGATTTGGGCGAAAGCGAACGAGCAAGTTGAAATGATGCCTTAATTGCAGAAGGAAGTTAATTGGAACTTGTTTTTGTCACCTCAACATCCCGGTGTCTTGACACAAAGCTCTGATAAAGACTTCTGATGTAACACACTCACAGCTAGTTTTGTTTATCGATTCATGCTTGATGTGCGGTAAAAAGACGAGAAATCAAATCAAGTCAAAATTTGCTTTGACCACCCACTGCCTTTAACACAAGCTGCTTTTCCTGTAGGCACACACTGACACACTTGGCAGGTAGGCTGTTCTGAGCATCTCGGAGAACTCGCTATAGTTCTTTTGCGGATTAAGGCTGTCTCAGCGTCTTTTGTCTCTTCCTGTAATCCCAGACTAACTCCATGATGTTGACATCAGGACTCTGTTGCAAGACCTCTAATTATTCTTGTCACTTAACGACTGCGGCTGTATGCTTGGGGTCATTGTCATGCTGCAGAATGTATTTGGAACAGATCAGACACGTCTTTGATGATACGGCATGATTGAATAAAAATGTAAACATCCAAAATGCTTAAAAGTGTTTTGCACAGGACTGTAAATCAGGGTCATCCCAAGAAAATCTAATAAAGTGAGATTAAAAGAACACTGAAAACATTTTATAAGAAAATGAATAAGTGATCAAGGGTAGACGTGCTCTGAAGCACATAGCTTGGCCAAGTCTTTGTCCATCATCGTTAGAGGACACGGTTTTGTTGGAATCAGCAGCGGTCTTGTGACTGGTCATGTGTGCCTGAGGTGCCAATCATGTGCAAATATTTTGGGAAAGAACCAATAAGCTTTGTTAAGTGAAAATCGAAGGTTAAGAAGCGACCGAGGAACCACATGGGAAATGGGATGACACGTTTGCTCTCACCATGGATAACCTGGCTCTGCCTGAAGTGTCATTTTCACAGATGTGAAAAACCTCACAGTTGTACTAGCTGTACGTCCTCGTTTTATCATATCAGGGAACAAAAAGTAATACAAAACACAATTTACCAAAATATCCCAGTTACTTACATTTGTTCGGTCATTCTACATACAATGTATTAATAGTGATACATGTGTACCATGAGATACATTATAAAAGATAAAAACTGAAATGATTTAGTCCTTATATGCAATATTTAGATAGTTCTATCATTGTGATTTTATCCCTACTGCAATCTGTCTCCTAATAGCAAATATCTGTTTTTTGGCTTTTTATGACTATTATTGTTATTATTATTAACAATACTATTGTCTTGTTTACTCTTATTATTGTTGCCTTGCTGCTAAACTACTTTCCCCTTGTAGGGACAACAAAGAATTTGAATTGAATTGAATTAACTGACAGTGTTAAGAATCTTACCAAAAAGGCCCAAATGCAGCCAAAGAATGCTAATTTTCCATAGGATGCAAGCTCATTGATCTGGTGCTCCAAAGCAGGGAATTTTTAAGATTACTATTTAATTATACATTTTCCCTCCTACATAACCTACAAGCTGGATAAGCTGCTCATGATGAGTCATTTTAACTGAACTGACATCACCCGATGTTCAAACCTCAAGATCAAAGTTAATACGCGAGTTGGAGATTTCAGACAATCTTGTGATCATCCCAGTAAGCGTTTTGGAGAGCTTCAGAACATGTTCGAGTCCTGGTAGACACTCTACATCTCTGTCAACCAAATCATTACGCTTGATTGGACAATGTATCTTTTTAGTGCGTATCAACAAAACCTGAATTTTTCTAGTGGAAATGACTCCAGCTCAGATCCTTGCTTCTTTTTTGGGGGGAGGGGGGGAGAGGTTATTAATAAAGCCGTTGTTTATGAAAAGATTCCCGTGTGGAAGTCAGTCCGTGTCAAACAAATAGATTTCCATTAGGGGCTTCTCAGGTATTTCAAACATGTGTCCCAGCGACCGACTTAATCCATTGCCTTATTTGATTGGGGAATACTTTAAATGGTTGCTTTTCGTGCCATTATTTAGTATATCATTCAATATTAATATCTTTCCTAATCCCACTTTACATTCAGTAAAAGGACTAAAAATATGAGGATTGACATTACAAGTTGCAATGTTTTGAAACCCAGGAGGGTTTGAAATTCCTGCCACGTGCCAAAGGGACTCCAAAGGTTTTTCCATTATCTCAGAAAGTTTATTCCTCAAGGCCAGGAAAAGAACCAGTAGTTACTTATTTACTATGCTGCAAACACACATTAACATTTTCAGTTTTGGTTGATTAACAGTATATACTTGATATTTGAAAAGGCTTTGATAATTATGATGTTGTTTTTCACCTCGGCGTGTCTGGGTTGAGTAAGAGCCAGCAGGTATCATGCGCCATTTGGTGAGTGATTACGTGCAATAGTCTGCTACCTTTGCAGGATATGATTACATCACAGTTATTCATTAACAATTGCACATGAACAATTTATGTGCTGGTCAAGATCACACGCCAGCAAGGCTGTCATTAACAAACATAACAACAACAACAAAAAAATCATATCTTTGTCTTCACCTGTTTATAATTTACAGTGCTGTGCATTTTACAATTCAGTGAACTGAGTACATTCATAATAATAATAATACAAGTCTAATGCCCTCTGTTGACAATCCGAGGAAACATATTCAAATGACTCCAAATGCAAAATGGCAGTTTAAGCTGTTGCAGCCAGAGAGACCACATGTGTTTTTAGTCCCGGCTTATGAATAAACATCTCTCCTAGATATGGACGCCTGTCACTGGATGACCTTTTATTACATCTGTTTTCTCTTTTTTTTTTTTGTCCCTTGCAAAAAAATGGCCTGTATTATTATGTAAAATTATGCTTATGAAAACATAAGTCTGCCCCTCTCCTGCGTTCACCTTCACCTGGCAAGCATGACTCAACTTCACATTTCCCCATAGTGGGTGAAAGACAGTGTTTTTTAATTTTCTATTGAAGCCAGGTGTGTGCCTGCACTCTACCTGATGTTTAACGGCATTTCTTAACCCGATTACAGCATGCTCCAAGTATTAGCAAGATTCAAATATAAACATAAAACAGCTGTGTTTATTTTTAGATATTGTGAAACCAAAAAAGGGGTCCTAATAAAGAACGCCAAATAACAGCTGTGCTGATAATTAGATTCTCAAACTTTCATAAATATATATACATATATATATTTGTTTGTTTTAATAGGGGAAAAAAAATCAGAGCTCAGCTTCATTACAGAAAGAAATACTGTGCACGATTAAGTATAATAATCTGCATTTTACCCACAGTGGTGTATAATGTAGAAAACCAATATAACATACTGCATGCAGTAAGGAGTGCCAGGGTCAAAGTCCCAGAAGCCTGAAAAGAAATCCATTGACTGGTGAATGGTGTCATGAATCATGTAAAGGAAAAGAGGAGTGATGAAAAAAAAGGGGGGGGGAAAAATACATTCACAACTCTGAAGAGGTTCTTGGTTTGAAAAACTGCTTGGCTCCGCACACGCTTGGCTCTACACACCAGCGGCAGCTTGACCACTGCTGCATGGGCCAGAGTGCTATCCAAATGGGGCTGGTGTGAGCGAGGGAGAAAAAAAGCCTGTGTGCTCTTCCATGTTCTTTTGATGCTTGGTAGTATTACAGTAGAATGACTCCACTGTCATTGGTTGAATAGACCGGACTGCCTACTGTGACAGAATATGGGCCTCTCATACCCAAAAGGAAGGCAGTGTTGCTTCTTTAAGCAGACAAAAAAAAAAAGAGGGGCCAAAAGTGAAGGGGCTGCATTCATAACACATCTTTACTTTCTGTATGATGCAGTGGAATAGTCCCTCTGTATGAAAATAAGCTGAGCAGAGTCGTGCTCACGATGATAAGTTGATGAGGACAGTCTCTGACGCGTCTAGACTCCAGGCCGTGGTGGATCTAGAATCCATGTCAGGTTTTAGTGTAGCCCTCCGCTCAGACAGCTCCTGCAGTCGGCAGCCTGGTATCAACTGCACTGGCGCTGTTCACTGGAAGCCCGCTCCGCGCTGCTTCCTCCAAGTGTCTCAACACTGTGAGCGGGATCTTTTCCAGAGGCTAGCCGCTGAAACTTGCCCAGTCCCCACACAGTATCATTCAGGGGAGCCAGGAGAGCAGCACCGGCGGCGGCTACAGTAGCGGAGAGAGATCTTCGTCTTTTCCCCTCCACCAGACACTGAAAATCCCCACTCTTGTCTGTCCCTCTCAGTCACTCAAGTCCTTGTTTTTTTTTGGTCCCCGAGCTTCGCTTCTTTTTCTTGACTCTTGTTGTTGCCGCTGCAGCTGCTGCGTCGGAGAGTGACGGCGCACGCACAAGGAGAGCCGAGACTCTATGAGCCGCTCAGACGCGTGCATGAGGTGGCTGATGAGTTAGGACTGAGCGCAGAGCAACACCTTGCGTGCCATGGAAGTGTGCGCCCGGTGCAGGGGAATGTACGGGCTGAAAGGGAGACCTGCCGCGTGAAAGCCAGCCTCTGTCCCAGACAAGGCGAGCATGCCTGAGACCCGCAGACTTACTCTCTTCGCTGCAGAGGAGTTCACAATCTGACATTTTTTTTTAAACTAATCTTTTTTATACAACTCACAGTTTCCTACCCACTGTCTTCAATCAAGCCCCGTGTGGCTACACTGCTTTTCGAGAAAGGTAAGAGTAGATTTTTTTTTTTACCCCCCCCTCGTCTTCTGCACATTATTGCCATCAAAACTTATGAAACATCCAAAGAGCAACCTAAAAAGTATAGCAACTTTTACCTTCCCTCTCGGTCACTTGTGAACCTCGCGTTTGCTTCCGGAACTTGTTTAGAAAACGACAGACGGCGAGTCAGATTTGACATTGTGTCTGAGTTAGTTGTTTTAGGAAATTCGGATTCTAAAAAGAGGCACCATAGGTTTAGCGAGACTAAAATAATAATAATGATGATTTTAAAAAAACAGCAGCTCAGACTGCAGTGGAGTACCGACGGGTACCGTGGTTAATTGAAAAGTGCTTAATCAAAACATAACCAGATGTGGATTGATTTGTTCGGCTGCCGAGTTTGAACGTCTGAAATGAAACAATTTTAAAGTGCGTGTGTGTGTGTGTTTGTGTGTGTGGTAGGGGGGTTTCAACAGCGCAGTTTCTATGAACCAGAACACGTAAAGCGTCATTTAATTGGGATTTATGCCTCCAAAGTTGAGGTGGAGTTTTGCTGGTGGTATTGGCCACTGACGGTTTTTTAAATCCACTGATGGGTCTTGTTGCTTTGAATGGGGATTTACGCTGGAAGCTGTGACCTGAGAAGTGTTGTCTGCCTGTTTCTGGAGAGCATTCACCGACTAATCCATTATAATTGGGGTTAGGCTATTTGTCCAAAAGGAAAAAAAAGAAAGAAAAAAAACCCCAAAAGAAAGAAAAGAGACAGAAAGAAAATCATTCGAGCCTCAACTACCGATGTAATAATTAGTTTTGCCCCAGAGCTAGCCTGTGATGCAGTTGGCTCCGAGGGTGGAAAGTGACGTTGCAATGAAATAAGAATAAAAAAATACGAGAGCGTCGATCAGAAATAGGAACTGATTTGGCTTGCTTACACTTAACTCAAACCCAGTGGGCGCAGAGTGGCAGTAAAAATTAGATCCTTTTACTGCGCATTTATTATTTAGGCCCACCGATTCCGAACGTGTCTTGTCAACCATGTGTTAAAGAGGAGGCGGGAGACGCGCACATGCGGTGCGGTGCGTGCCTCTCCTTTTGCTGGAGAAACACACAGCGGTCAGCCGGTGATGCATGGCTGCCTGGAGCGGAGCAGCAATCTTCAGTGATCGATCAGAGGATTGGGTTAAATTTAGCTCCAGCAGACTTTACATGCCCACAGTTTATTTTTTTTCTTCATCTTCGTCTCTCTTTTGGCGGTGTTAGGGACTAATCTTAAGAAGGCGAGAGACAGACCCTCGAATTCCTGCTTGGATTACTGTCCATAGATGTCCCTCATGTCTGTCTTTAATATATCTGCACAGCACATTCTCACGTACCTGTCCATAGCGGATTATTGAGTTAGTGTAAAAAGAGATTTTTGTTCTCTCCCCTTTTGCTTCATATATTCTTCTATAATTTTTCAAGTGAGAAACAAAATGAACCCAATAGCAAAGCGATTATTCATCTTCTCGTCTTCTCCACAGATCCATACTCTGAATATTAAAAAGTGTTGAAATTTAAGGAATTTATAAGAAGCATAGCTGCTGCTCCCTGAATACTCTTTTTTCAGTATTGTGATGATGATTCCATTTCCTCATACTTGTATATATATAAAAAAAGGGTAAAATTAGGCTAATGCCAGTGCAAATTCCAGCTGTTTGGAAGGAACATATTAGCATATCAAAGTGGTCCTTGCACAATTGAAGGAGTCGTGTATTCTGCCACTGGTTTTGGCTGAGCCTGAAAGGCTTCAGAATGAGTGTGTGAGCTAGTAAAACTCAAGTTTCTTCCTCCGTTCTTCTTGTGCACATGTCCCTCTGACATCTTGCGTGTAACATATGTGCCATGGCATCCTGGCAAGGTAACCATGAGTCAGTGATGGTAAACAATTGGGGATGAAAGCGGGGGGAAAAAATGACACAAAATTCAAAATGTATAAATGCTTGCTGTGTTTGATTCTTGGTTAAAGTAGTAATAAAATGATGTGATTTCATGCGAGAGTGTGAAAAGAAATACAGGTCTATCTACACTCAGTGGAAATAATGTAATCTACCTGTGAATGCGTCCTAAAGAAGGAGACTATCTTCTCGGATGTCGTTGCTTGATATCTTAAGCCCGGCCATTATGAGTGGTTTACCAGTGAGTCTAGCACGAGAGCACCTTTTTCAGTCTGTAGCCTCGTTTGAATGGACATGCGTCCGGTTTCAAAGAACTGAAGCTGCTCTTGATGTGCCAGAGCCCCACATTGCCTCTACTTGCCTGCGTGTTCGTCTCCACTGGCGGATCAATAGAGCCCAGCACACTCCTGTATGGGTCTGAGGGAGACGTATCACTCTTTACTAAAACTTTTGTATACCACGCTGTCATAGAACGCAAGACTCTGGAGCGAGTGTGAAAGGGCGAGTGGGTGTGAACACATCAAAATTTGCCACATTATGGACTAGCTCCATTTTCTGCTGGGATGTTCCCCTCCTCAGAACAGCAGCTGAGCTTTTTGGATATTTGACGTGTGGATTAAAGAGATATGATGCATATGATGCAGCCTTCGTTGCCCGTCCAGATTTTTTTTTTTTTTTAAATTATGCCAACAAGCCAGGCTTGTTCCGCTCTGGTTTTATTAAGGTAATTTGTTATCGATTTTATTCACCGTGAGCTTGCACATGCTGACCGGTGGTGGCATTTGCTCACTTTGCTTTGTGTCTCTGTCTGCCATGAGTGTGGATGTGAGCCTGCGATTGGCGAGCCACTATGACTGGTTTAAAGGTTGCTTTGTGGCTGAATGGATAGCTCGTGCCAGCCTTGTACTGTCAGGATGCTGTTCGTTCGCGTGAGCCCATCTTTGCTGTCCTTCCTGAGCGTCAGAGTCTTTGTTAGCTAAGGAACAATGACCAATTTAAAAGTGTAGCTGTTGTTACAAATGATGTGCTAGCTGCTCCACAGCAAAATCCACCCTCCCCAAAACAACAAAAAAAAAAAGATGGAAGCTTTGAGTGTGTCAGCAGAAGAGGATTGCAGGGAGTTAGAGCGTTTAGATTTACATCCCATTGCTTATTTGGCGTGTAAATTGTGGGTTTGTGTTTTCAGATGCAATCTTTTCTGTTGCCTTAACCACCTACATGGAGTCATACTGTGCGGATAACTGCTTGCCATTAAAGGGAATAAACAAGGCTGTAAAAGAAAGCTATGGCAAATTTGATGTAACGTGCAGGGCTTTGGTGGGCCAGTGTACCTCCCCTTTCATGACTGATTTTATTTTACGATTGGCAATCAGTAAAACGCTAGTGCGCTAGTGTGTTCCCCTCCCTGCCATTTTGTGAAACATTTGTTTCCACTTGCCAAAGGCCTCTGGTGCAGCGGGGGGATTCGGTGCCCCTGAAATGGCAGGTGAAACTTTCTGCTTGCCTAAATAATTTCCTAGCAGAACATTACTCTGCGAGGACTTGGGAGTGGAAAGTAGGGCTCCATTCAAAGTCTGATGACAAGAAACAGCACGAGCGTCAGCCGACAGATCTCACGTAGGTTTGTCTGCACTGGCTAAGTGGCAGACTCCCTTAGCTTATCTGGCATCTCTTTTTATGAAAGGTATTTGGAAGATAAGGCTGCGCAAAGTGCAAAACTGGGTCATAAAATCTCCTTTTTGTGCGTCCTCTGGTCACAAGACGACTGGGCGTAGCACACCGTTCTGTTTCCTGATCGCAGTTTGCCTTTTTTTTTTTTTTTTTTTACATTGTTTTCAAAA
>VURO01035134.1:13459-27802 GCA_015108175.1 Pelvicachromis taeniatus | reverse complement strand
TTATTTTATATTTTATTTTTATTTATTTTTGTTTGTCTTTTTTTTTATTTTTGTTTGTATTTTTTATTTTTTTTTGTTTTTTTTTTTTTTTTTTTTTTTTTTTTTTTTTTTTTTTTTTTTTTTTTTTTTTTTTGTCCTTAACTTTGTTCCTCAATCTTGAAACTCATGAAAACCTGAGACAAAAGATGAAAAATATGAAGTTAATGTTCTGACTTTTTTTCAAGTAACTGCTGGAGTTGAACTGTTCTGTTATAAAAAATAAAAAATAAAAATAAAAAATAGTCCGATCCCTCTTGGTAATCTGCGAAGTGTTCATGAAGTGATAACACTTATTCCCATGAGCCAAGAAGGTTTGTTCCTTCCCCTGGCTCCAGTGTTCTGCTCTTTCAATCCCTTTGTTGTTCATTTATTTGTCTATTTGTTGCTTCACTGTCACTCCCATCATGCTTCATTTTGGAAAACAGCCTATGCTGTGTTTTCCCCAGCCCCCGACCGCTTGTCCACCAGTGTGCACCACTCTGCAGCTGATGAGCTGTTTTCTGACAACCTTGATACAGAGAGTGTTTTGTCAGCCCACTAGAGGTTGGGAAATTCCCCTCTGCCCTTATTACAGCACTAATTGCAACAAGCCAGGGGAGAAGCTTCTGTCCCCTGAATTCAGCGCTCTACCCTGGTGGCTCCCCTCTGTAGTTAACAGCAGAGCCTGGCTGTCACATGTGGTCTGGAGTCATTCATGGAGATACCCATGCATGCTTTTCTAAGTAACAGAGTCATTAGACCTAGAAATGTTGTAACTCTGTGTGTTTAAGTTGTTTTGTTTGTCCTTGTCAGACCCTTTCCCAAAGGAGAGGAGAGGAAGAGGGCCTGTCTGGAAGCCATGTCACAGATCAAAGTCCAACCTGGCTGTTATCTGCCCAGTAACCCAGAGGCCATAGTTTTGGATATAGATTACAAATCTGGTACCCCTATGCAGAGGTGGGCCTAACGACCAACTTTTACATTTTTAAGAATTAAAATACAACCCAGTGAAATGGGAAAGTATAAAAATATGCTTCTCTACTCTTTGTGTTTTTGTTTAGTGCTGCCAAGGCTCCCTACCTGGCCAAGTTCAAAGTTAAGAGGTGTGGAGTCATTGAGCTGGAAAAAGAAGGTACTAGTAATGTTAAAGGGCTCATTCAGACACGTGCTGCCCTGCTGCGCACAACAGTGTGTGTTTCACTTACCTAGTTAAAAATTAACTGAAGTTCCTCCAATCATAAAGCATTTACTGGTTACAAGATTAGTCCTGCATCACTTAAAGTCTCTCTTCAGTGTGTAATTGAGGGTTTTTAGAGTTTAACTCAAACTCTAAACACGCAATATTCTGCATGATGAAGCTCGAGCGAAGTAAGGACCAGAAGACATTTGTGAGTGAACGGGGGAGAGAGAGTCGTTTTAATACTTGGGGGTATTATCACACTTATCTGACAGACACATCAGAATTCATATTAACAACTGTATGTTGTCATCAGTTGTGTGTGTGTGTGAATAAGTTTGAAGGCTGAATGTGCAATCGTGTGTCTGACTGTGTGTTTGTTTGTTAGGATATGTACGCTTATCTTAAATGTGCCTTTCTATCCAAAATACGAAGCACTTTGTAACCAAGCTTAAATAGCGCTGTACAAATATTATTAAAGTTACGCTGAGCTTAAAAGTGTGCCATAATGTCTCTCCCTCAGGTCTGCTGTGTCGCTCAGATTCGGTGGATGAGGGGAAGAGTGAAGAGGAGGCAAGGAGGATCTGCTGGCAGGCAGCCATCTTCAAAGTTGGAGATGATTGCAGACAGGTCTCACTTTCACACTTTTGATAATTAACTATCTTCCCCCATTACTATCTCTATTTTAGCCAGATTTAATTTTCTTTACCATTTGCTGATGTGCGTTCTCAGGACATGCTGGCCCTTCAGATCATCAGCCTCTTTAAGAACATCTTCCAGATGGTGGGCCTCGATCTCTATGTGTTTCCTTACAGGGTGGTGGCCACTGCTCCAGGAGTAAGTTCACATGCACTCCTTCCTTACATGAACTACTGAATGTGCAAATCTATACTTTGTGTAACCAACACCCCTCTTATTCCTCCTCTTTCTGATGTTGTGCCACAGTGTGGAGTGATTGAGTGCATCCCAGACTGCAAGTCTCGTGACCAACTGGGCCGACAGACAGACTTTGGCATGTATGACTATTTCAGGAACCAGTATGGAGACGAATCCACTCTAGCCTTCCAGAAGGTAAATACTGAATCTTAGGTTTTTCTAGTCATCTGTCAGTTATAAGACCATTTTTCTTATTGACAGATATATATATATTTTTTTTCCATATTCCCTTCAAAACTTGTCCTTTTAGGCACGGTACAACTTCATTCGCAGTATGGCAGCTTACAGCTTGCTGCTCTTCCTGCTTCAAATAAAAGACCGACACAATGGCAACA
Source organism: Pelvicachromis taeniatus (assembly GCA_015108175.1). Classification (NCBI taxonomy): domain Eukaryota; kingdom Metazoa; phylum Chordata; class Actinopteri; order Cichliformes; family Cichlidae; genus Pelvicachromis; species Pelvicachromis taeniatus. Next base: position 25,336 of record VURO01035134.1, on the reverse strand, counting down.
TCATGCTGGACAGCCAGGGCCACCTGATTCACATCGGTGTGTATTCAATGTGTTTCTCTGTGTGGTTCTCTTATTGAAACTGTCATTTGCTTTTATTGATTTTCAAGTAAAATTGCCAGTTTTTCCCCATCAACTGTGTCTCAATAATCTATGATGAAAAGTCAGCTGTTAGATAGATAAAACGGGTGGGTTCCTCCGGGAAATTCAGTAATTTCAGTAATTAAAAACATTCTGTTTAGTGGTTTACTATTCTCAAAGCATTTTAAGTCACTACAAGCTTTTATACATTAATAAAAAAACAATTACCGTGTGGTATAGAGAAAAAATGCATTAAAAAATGTAAAAACCATCTTGCATCCAAGGTTCTGACTGCAGTCAGTAAAAACTCTCCTGAATATTCATAGTTGTATTAATGTTACATGACAGTATCTTTTCCCCACCAATGTCCTGTTTAAAAAAACAAAAAAAACCAATTAGATCAATTTATTAAAAGTGCATCTGTATGTTTATTTGTTTCCAGACTTTGGGTTCATGTTTGAAAGTTCTCCTGGTGGAAACCTCGGCTGGGAGCCAGATATCAAGCTAACCGATGAAATGGTGATGATCATGGGGGGAAAGATGGAGGCGACACCCTTCAAGTGGTTCATGGAGATGTGTGTGAGGGGATACCTGGCTGTTAGGTGAGTGCTAAAGAAACTAATAACTGATCTTTGAATAATAACATGTAACATTAAGACAAGTTTCTGTGGTGAATCAGGCCCTACATGGATGCAGTAGTCTCCTTGGTCACGCTCATGCTGGACACCGGTCTTCCCTGCTTCAGAGGACAGACTATCAAATTGCTCAAGTGAGTGAGAATGTTTTTGCATTTTGTGCTGCTATGAATAAGCTGATTAATGCTAGTTGTTGCTGTTGTTGTTGTTAAAAATCTTGTTTCCCCACATCTAGGCAGCGATTCAACCCGGGTTTAAGTGAAAAAGATGCAGCATCTTTCATCATCAAAGTCATCCAGAATTGCTTCCTCAGCAACAGGTTGGTAGATTTTTTTCAATGTTTAAAAAATAGAGAAAAAAATTACATAGAGATTTTTGTGATTGCATCCTTCGTTTTTTTTCTTTTCTTTTTGTTAAACAGGAGCAGGACCTACGACATGATCCAGTATTACCAAAATCAGATCCCATATTAAACATTTGTGCCTAAGCATGTGCATATATTGGCTGGTACATAGTGTGTGCGTGTGTGCCTTTGATGATGTTCACCAATGAAGATTGTGGCTCACTGTTTTTGCTGTTGGCTGCTGTCCCACGTGTTTGTTTTAGCGTCTTGTTTAATTATAAAAACGTCTTTGCTTTACGTTAGTTGTGTTTTCTCTTATTTATTATGTCACATCAAAATCAATTATATTATTAATTATTATTCTATTGCACTGGCATCTTGACTTCTGTGTACTTGGAAAAAAAAATGCTCGTTAATCTGCACGTCCAGTAAAATACTTTATTAGCATTTGTGCCAAATTTAAATAATTTATAATGTCCGTGAATGTGCTTTCTGTTGATTTTTAGGTGGGGTTTGAAATGTAATTGGATACTTAAAGTAGCTAAAGTAGACCAGTTTCAGTTCTGACCATTGTGGCCTATTCTGTCATCTCGTACTTGACTGTACTACTGTGCTTCTCTTTTTATTGGACCAGTCAGAGTACTTTGATCTGTGGCATGGTACTTGTATTTAACAGTGAGACTTGACTGTATAGACATGAGTTACACTGTATGTATTTTTCATATTTCCACTTTCAACAGAAGAAATGATGTTCTGGGAAACACTGGGGCTGAGATTTGTATATTTAGCATTGCCAAATGGGGAGGGGTAATAAATGGTTATAAATCAAGTCTTTTCTATTGTTTGTCTGTGAAGATAAGGCACAGCTTAATTGTTGGGCAGTTGCATGAAGTTAAATGTTAACTACCCTGTAGCCTGTGTGGCTTTTGTTAAATAATATTTTAGTAATCCACAGTGCTGTGCCCCATTTCTGTACGGTCAGCTTAAGCCTTCATGTATTGTTACTGGTTGTAAAGATTTTGCCTCTTTATATATTTATAACCATGACTCATTTTCTGTCTCCTTTTCTATCTTCATGCCTTTTGAATGAGAATGCATAAGATATGAAATAAAATAAAGAATTATCTCTGAAGACACAGTATTTCTGGATACCTTGTAAAACCTCTTATTGAATAGAACAGGAGTTACACTTGGCGTACTGTAAAGTTGAAACAAAATATTGAGCAGTACATCATAATTTCAGTGCCAAATACCAATATTTATATTTAAACATGCAGGTGCCCTAAATGGATATATCATGCAGTTTGACGACCCAGACTTGCTACTGTATGACTTCTGTAGGTAGAACAGAAGTTAATTAACTTGCACCGAAGAAGGAATTCAGACAAAGCCAACAGCCGGGGAAGTGAATCAGAGTGATACAGTCGTGTGAAAACAACTCGTACAACTCTATGCAGTCCTGTGAAAAACTAACCGCTTCCATGGGAATTAAGAGGGTAAGTAGCAGCTAGGTGCTCCTGGTAAAATGCACTTAATTACCTGATCATGAGTACGTGTGACCACCTCTATAAAACCAGATGTTTTGGCAGTTTGCTGGTCTGGAGCGTTGAGGTGTACTAACACAATGCCACAGTTCTCCCAGGAGTGGATGACCCAGCAAATTTGTCCCAAGGTCAGTCTGTGCAATGCTCAGAGAAACTGCAAAAACCCCAAGTGCTGCAGCTCCGAGTCAATAGGCCTCGATAAGCCTGTTATTTGTTCATCAAAGTACAATTACAGAAAGATTGAACACATACAGCTTATTTAGTTCCCAGGAGAAAACTTCGAAAAACAAACAGCGTAGATTTGCAAAGTTACATCTAAGCAATCCTCCTCCCCATTTGGACAGATGAAAACAAATTTGAGACATTTGGCCATAATGCACAGCACCACATCTGATGAAAGCCAAATAGCATATCAGCACAAACGCCTCATACCAAACGTCCAGCACGATGATGAAGGGGTGCACGTTTGGGATTGTTTTGCTGCCACAGACTGACACCTTGCACTCATTGAGACATCCAGTATTAACCACAACGCAGTGAATGTATCATAGATGACAGTCGTGCTATATACCGAGTATTGGATAATCACTTTATCACACTCATGAAACCATCACTTTTGTGGGCAACAAATGGTAATGGTATTGTGATCATCCACCAGGTGGCAGCACATGCAGGCATCATTTAATCTGTGTCCAAGTTTTTGAGCTGCTCAGAAAGATACTACTGATTTATGCGACACCTTAGTTACTAAGGTATTACAGTTACCTTAGTAACTGTAATATTCAATTTTGTGTTATGAGGATGGCTGTCATGGCACAAGACATAACACACTAACAAGAATGCTACCAAACCTTTACCCTCTGATAAAAGTGACCTTAAGTGTGCCTTCAAGCATTTAGAGATGCACCGACAGAGTCTGCTTTTGGAGAACATGGTGCCCTCTGACAGCAGCTTGACTTTAAATGGAGGTGAACATGTACATGCCTGTTTCTGCTGCATGGAGCTAGAAAGTTTTACTGCAGATTCGCACAGCAGGACTAGGATTTTAAAAAATGAGGTGCATAATCGGCGACATACGTCAAGAACAATATTTCAACAGCTAATAAAAGATAAAGTTGTAAAAAAAATTCTCAATTTTCTGCCTATGTGACTTATTTATTTATTGAACTTTTAAAAGGACAGCTTTTATATACTGCAGCTTAGAGTGCATTTGGTGTGGGCTGCTGGTTGCATCACCAGATGGGAGTGATAGAGCCGAACCAGCACAGGGTCAGCACACGCTGGAGGCCAACCAGTCAGATGGACTCAGTGAGTGTAGCAAAGATCCCATGACAGCACACTCGCTTAGTTTTTTCTTCTTCTTCTTTTGCAGTGGTTTTCATCAAACATCTACAAATTTAAATGCGGGGGAAAAGATGCTGATGGCTACATGTCGGTGTACTCTTGACACCGGTTAAAATTGGTTACAATTTTATTGTGTACTGACTGACGAGAGGGGAACACACTGATGTGGTTTTGATGTTGCTGCATCACTGCTACACCCCTTGGCCACACAGGTGTAGTAATTCTACACAAGAGATTCAAATTCAGGATCTTTGTGATCTGTCTCTCATTCAAATAATGCTTTTGTTTGTTTTATGTGTACAAATGAGGAAAATCACCACAAAAAAAAAAAGAGAATGATGCTTTTGACCATTAGATAAGGATACTGGATGTATTTTGATGCTGACAGTATGAAGTGCAGTTGAGTTAATTAGTATAAGAATGTCAGTATATGTTAGAAATTGTCTACCATGTGTAGACAATTTCTAGACAAAACACATTGTGGTTTTCTAGACAACCCTCTAGCCGGTGAACACCCTGTGATGTGTTAACAGAGAAATCTCATTTTCTTTTTTGTTGTCTGTCTCTAAACAGACAGATGATTTGGCTCTGTATCTCTCCGAAGGCTTCCATGTGACACATTCATGCCTCCTGAACGTCAGCGGCCCTGCATGCCAGCCATGTGCTCTGCAGTATTTAACACTTCTCTGAATTGTTCCAGCCATCACATATGTGGTGAGTGAAGTTGAGTAGAAAGGGCTATTTGTCCAAATGCCCGAAGCAGACAGTCAGGCCTTTTAATAAGAAGCTGGACCTAATCAGGAATAGTGTCTGCAGGGTAGTGAATAGCAGTGCTGTTTTTTTGTTGTTTTTTTTTACATGAGAGAGTGGAAACCAATGGAACATTAAAGTCATGTCTCTTTAATTTTTTATTATTACCTATTTTTTAATCCTTGAAATTTCCAATAAATACTATAGTATCTGCTCTTCCAGTGCGTTACTGAATCATATTACCTACTTCACATTTGAGACCATGAGACAAAATTATTACTGAATAAATAGAAGAAATAGAAACTGATGAAAGCCATTGAGTTTAGTCAGAAATGTCACTATTATTCCCGTCTATCATGAGAAAAACTGCTTTCATAATTACTTCTGTGTGCAACTTCAAAATGCGTTGAACCCTGATGTTAGCATGACTTAGCTCAGATTATGGGTGTTTAAAAGGACAGCAAGCAGGTCTTCCGTTTCAATTTCTCCAATGATGGATAGCTGGTCTATTAAAAGCACATGTTGTAATTTGCATATATATTAAGTCACTAATTTCGCCATCTACAATGAGTAAGCTAATATCAAACCTCCAATCCATCTTTGGATTGCACAGATCTACACTTGCATGTACACAAGAACTGATAATTACGCATAATTTGAAAACTAGTAAACCACTCCCTAAAAACACTACAAACTACAATTACAGTTGGTCTAATGCCATTCTTAAAAAACTGAACTTATTTATAAAGCTTTCCTGAGAATAGCATTCATTGCAAAGACTTTTGTGTTTGGCTGTCTTATTAACTTAAGCTTTCTAATAAAACTGTCAGCTAAGTTAACTATCAGAAGGGAAAAATAAACTTTTTTTTATGAGGCTGCATTTTGCAGGGGCACCTTCTCTTCTGCACTGCTGGCGCTGATCAGTTTTGTTATCTAATGTTGTGATGACTAAAGAAAAGCACAGAGTCTATGTTTCCCTGTGGGTAGCAAACATTTACACAAACATACATGTGTATGCACACACAGCCGGCATGCACAGTCAGACTAAATCCATCACAGTGGTATATTCCACTGTATTTAGTAGAAAATACTGTATTTGCATAACAAATCAATGGCTGAAAAAGTTCCTCTACCTAGATGCCTGTCAGGACACACACTGGAGCCAAAGCTTCTTTTTCTCTCTCGATGCCCACGTGTTAAACGCTATTTGTTGGGCTGCTGAATGGAAACCAGTGTTCACCCACTCCTTATCATGTGACCTTTGATCTGTTTGGACAGCGTGACCGACAGAGAGTAGGAGAAGAACTGCAGCGCAAAAACCTCACAGTAGAGGGAAGCTGGCACATTTTATCTGTAAAAGTTTTAAATCAAATTAAATAATTTCTTTAAGAAGATTAAAAAAAAATGTATGGTATAGTAAATGTAATGGCGTGTAAAGGTTTGTGTTCGTTTTGAAGTCTGTATTGATATCAAAATATCAATACACAAATCAAAGTTCGACTTTGTGCTTTCATATAAGTTGTGCATAAACATACTTGCGGCCTATTCACTGTACTCAGGATATAAACTTACCTCTGACTGTTAAAACAAAACAAAAAAAACACAAAACAAGCAAAAGTCCTATTAAAAGCTTTTCTTCTCATAAAAAATAATTTCTATGTATTTTCTGTCATGGTATGGTAAACAAAACAAAAAACACACACACACAAGTATCTGTAAGAATTTCCAGTCCGAGCTAGACGCCCTTTTTGCTTTTCATGTAGTTACTTAATCATGTGTTTTAAAATACTTTTGTTAAAACTGCACAATTTCTGCTAACCTGTTGTCCTTCTTTTTGATCAGATCCCTGAATAATAAAAAAAACAACTTTCATGGCTGTAAAAACAGAATTAATTACCATTTCTTCAGTCATTAAAATGAGGTTTTAATTGGCCCATTTTACATTTTATTAGATGCCTTGGGGCAGCTGCATCATGCAATTGTCTAGTTACCCAGCAGAGGTCTAGAGCAGAACCAGTGTATAGGAACATCAGCACATAAACTCTGGTACAGCCCAACAAGCTCGGTGCTGGGTATGACATATGCAAGGCTTCTCCAAAACACTCTTTCTTTGTCAGCTTACTCTCCTTTTCCGCTTAACTGCTATGATCTAAACACATTTCCATATTAAATAAGAATAAAGATGCCTTTATTCATGCCACAAAACAATGACTTTTTCTTCTTGCCCCAAATCATATTTCAGTTTTCCCCATAGAGGCTGGATCAGATTAATTCAGCACTGTCCATAACCAGTCAACAACAAAAAGCCTCTGCCACTCTCTCAACCACCATGGCCACTGTTGCCACGGAGACCCATTCAGATGCCCGGTGGTGACCTCTGACCTGAGGGGAGGCTGGTGAATGTAGCTAAAAAGGGGCGGCTGGGCTGGGGCATCTGGGGTATCATCTGGCGCCTAACAAAGCCCCTCGCCAGCTGGGGAGGAGGGCAGGAGATACAGAGAGAGGGAAGGAAGGGGCACAGAGGAGAGGGGAGTGGAGAGAAAAAGAGAGCACCCTTTTCTTCTTGCCCTCTTCAGAGAGAGTGGCCATTGACACTGTGCATCTCATTAAAATCCGTGCACCCCCTTCTCCCCGCCTGTCCTTCTCTCTCTGGTGCACAGGGACCAGGCAGCTGCCTGTCCCGCTCTGACCATTCAAGCTCAAGTGCAGTCCACTGCAGGATAGAGAGAAAAGGAGCAGACAGAGAAAGGGGGAGAAAGGGTGGCGTAAAAGCCTTGGACATATGCCACCACCACTGGGACTGAAGACACTGCATGGCTGCATCTAAAATCTTTAGTTTGGAAACTTTTGTGCGGATTAAAATGCTGCAGCGCATATTTTCCCCCATAATTTAATTCCTGTTGAATAGAATTCTCTTTAATTTTCCACGTCTTCTTAAAAATGATGGAAGAGATTTTTGTTGTGCAGTTTCTTTCTTTCTTTTTTTTCTTTTTCTTTTTTTTTTTAAAAGATTTGTGATGTCACCAAGGCGCCAGAGCTGGCCCCAACCTTGAGCAGATAGACAGCAGGATAAAACATGCAAACAGCTGCTGGGTGGCGACACGCGCAATCACAGACAGCAAACAATGACACACACACACTGGTGTCCCCACACCCCTGTAGGACATTGAGGATATGCACAGGTCTCCCTGAGGGTCATGGTCATGCAGTGTTTATGCTCTGAGTGTTTATATGTGTCTGCGTGTGTGTGTGTAAAGCAGACACAGCAGGGCTTCTGTCAAAACAAAAAATCTGCCATGGGGTGCAAAAGGTGGGGGATCCATAATAAGGAAGGGGAGAAATTACTGAAATGATGGGCGGGGCTTTAAACTCCTGGGTGCTACGCTAATGACATGACAACACTGCAGGTACTGGAGAACGAAGCATAGGCAGAGCTCCAATTACACAGAGCAATGTAACATGTTTATGTGCGTGCACAAATTCATTTCCACGCACAAACACGCTTTGGGCATGTGGTCGCTTCAGGAATGAGTACAGAACTGAAACAACATGAATCACATGTCTGGAGAAATCAGCCTCAGCTCCTTCCTGCTCACTTCTGTACTCTTCCCGAGCTAGTTTGGACTCCTAAATTCAAGGGTACAGCACAGAGCCCTCGGTCCCCCACCTCTCTTCTCTCTGTCATCTCCACTGATGAATGAGGCTTTGCGTTCAGATTTTAATTACTGCTCTGTCGAGGTGGGAATTGGCCATGCATTAAATTGGAATGAGACACATTTTTCCCCTCAGCAGGGGAGGGAGGAGATTGGAGGGTAAAAGGAGAAACTGGTTACTGTATATTAATTGAACCATCCAGTGGCACAAAGTTCTCACATAACTGTGCAGGCCCAACCAAAAAGGGAGCTTGAAGAGAACAGTACACAGTTTAATATGCAACTGAAGATGTTTAGAGAGCAGTTCTGCAGGATTTCTATAATATTTACAGGGCATGTTTTAGCCAATTTATTACCAAATGAAACATTTCTTTCTTTATAACAATTTCACAATGGAGGTGTAATTGGAGGGAAACATGGAGGCACACAGGAGCCGAACTGCAAGCTTCATGTTTGGTTGACAAGGGCATATGAAGATATGCTGAAGGACTATCTATGTCAATTACCTCTGATTAAAAAGGACATTACGTGGGTCAAATTCTGTTTTGCACTCTGTCAGTGCAGATTAACAGCATCAAATAAACTGGAGCTTCAAATCCATTCACATACAAACACAACCAAAGAGAAGGAGTGGTTAAGGCTTGTAATGCATGAATACTGTTCAGGGGACCAATGAAAAGAAAGCATTTATTGTGCTGTTTGTCTTTTTTTTTTCTTTTTTAAAAGAGTGGGGAAATGGGTGAGCCTCATTTTTATTTGTAGTCAACAGCACCTAAATCCCATGAGGTGTGGAGTTGATAAAAGCAATGTTACAGTTTATGACCAAGACATTGTACTTAAACGGCTGATAAAATATAAATACCCTTGGGAACCTGCAAGGCAAGCTCAGTGACACCCGGGTTTATAGGGATGGTGGGAGAACAGCGTGTGGGTTAAACATCTTCAAAGAGCTTGTATTTTGCTGCATAGCACTGTGATAAGCATATACTGTATCTGGGGTGACAGCTAGAACAAATGTTTCCTTATTCTTCTTCCAGTTATACCATTTACATTGATCAACGTCCTTGGGAGCTGTTTCCTATAAGAGAGGCAATATTTTCCTGTCGTGTGAGTTGAAGAGAGGCACCCAAATACCACTGATGGCTGTCAAGTGGTGAAAAAAACAACAAAATGCACAAGTGGTCAAAAGAAAGGCCTCATTCTGGTTGTTAGGAGATACCTATCGGACATCTGCTTTTCCAAGAGCATCTGGTCATCCTTTTCTCACTTAACAGAATGGGACCGAATCACTGAACATGCATTTAAAGAAAAATAAAAATACACAGCTGACTATTCTCATAGTCAGCTGTGTATTTCCTGTAAAAATGAAGTCCCACAGTTGCAGTTCCTCTAATGGTTATAAGTTCCTCATAGACTCCTGGCGTCAGCTGTAAGAAAGTAAAGGTTTTCTTGATTGAGGTTTTGCAATCACATGACCACTAGTCCCTAGTTGGTAAAAATCATTGCCCGAGGTTTGCATGGAAAACAATTACTTGTCTGCAAACACTTGCCAACTTCTCCAAAAGCAGTTGTAAAGCTCTGACTAATTGTTTACTACAGCACAGCTAGTAGTGAGTATTTGCAGACAAGTCAGTGTTTTCATGGGAACTACAGGTATCTGCAGCAATCTGCTAGCAACTAAAGCAATGACAAGGTGTGTGTGTGTGTATTTGTCTGTGTTGTTTTTTTTAAGTGTGTCCCTTTGGAATTGCATCAGGAAGGGAATCAGGTGTAAAACTCTATTGAAAACCTATTGATTGAGGCTGAAAATGAAGCTGAAAGTACCTTCTTCATCATTTTACACTCTTTGTGGCTGATGTCACCCAGCATTTCCTAAGCTCCTCAAAAACCACTCACCCAGGAGCTGAGAATTACACATTTTTCTCCTACAACTAGTGGTTGCGTCACAACACATGCAAGAAACCCCTGTAAATTACTCATTTGGGTTTAATAAGGCTTATAGTTAGGGGTATGATTGCTTTGTTTGACATGAAACCTGATGTCATGGTGGCTACATTCACTACATTGGATAAGCACGAGTAGTTCTTGGCAGAACATATTTGTCTAGAGGATATAATTGGCATTATGTAAGCTAATGTTTTGATCCTACTGAACATATTCTAACTGAACCCTTTGGAGGGACCCCAGGTGGAGTACTCTCATCGTTACATTTTTGCTAAAACGATCTTTTCTTTTAATAAGACTGTCATGTTCAGGTCACCTTGACAGAAGACGACTTCAGGCTGAATGTGCTGTTTAGTGAGGGACATACCTTGAGTGTTTTCCTTTACAGCTATGTGCTTCAAAGCGGAGGAAAAATTATTTTATACCCAAGTATAAAAGACAATATTGTTCTGGGTTTTTTTCACTTATCTATGATCTGTTGGTAAGACCATAACCTGAGGTGTCCCGGTGATAGCCTTTCCATTCACTTGAGCTCAGCTGTTTTAAGGGGATTCATAAATGGAAGATGAGCTTGCCCAGCTGATTGTGGTCCTGGGGCAAATACAGCCATACATGATTTGATTGGAGGTTTTAGGGGTCATCACATGGTCATCTGTAGCCAGCTGACAAGCTGAGCCATTCTCTGATAAGAGACCAGACGGGCAAAGGACAAGGAGAAGCATGACCAGGCAAACAACATGTGATCCTGACAAAGATCTTTCTTCAGTTGTTCTTGTTTGTCCTGTATAGTCTCTCAAAATCTTTTTTTATCACTAAGTTTTAAAGTGTGTCATGCTCAACTCTTTTTAGTTGTGTTGTAGTTCTCTCGAGGTTTTACAGCCATACTTTTTGCTATTCACCTCCATTTAACTGTCATGTCCACACTAACACTGGTGCCTGGTCTGAAACATATTCACACGGTGAATACGTTTGTTTTGTTTATCCATTTTTAGTCAACATGGCCAAAAGTTGTTGAGTCAAAAACACTTTTAGAGATTATCCATAAGAACAAAAAAGATGTGAACTAGTTTTCACATTTTCTCCCTCCGGCAGGCTTTTAAATAAAATTTACACAAGATCGAAACAATAAAAATTCATTATATGTTGTGATAAATTATGATAAATGGAAAGCAGGAACTGAATTTAGACTAATTGGATTAAAGTAATTAGCCCCATTATCCTTCTAATCCTGTAAGCCCAGACATACACAAACACATAGAAGTTTATTATGTACTTTATTTTTCCAGTAAATAATTTTTCCCTCTCACTTGGCCTCACCCCTGCTAATTTTTCTTTCGTTTTTCGTTGCTCTTCAGCTCCTCCTTATCCCACTTCCACACTCCATTCCTCCTCTGCCTGTTAATGGAGTTTTGGCAGCCAGCCAGGGGAAGCCTTGCTCTGTAGGTCTTCCCTCCTTGGCAGAGCTCCCAGTGTGTGTGTGCGTGTGTGTGTGTGCGTGTGTGTGTGTGCGTGTGCATGTGCGTGCGTGCGTGCGTGTGTGTGTGTGTGTGTGTGTGTGTGTGTGTGTGTGTGTGTGTGTGTGTGTG
>VURO01035134.1:0-13439 GCA_015108175.1 Pelvicachromis taeniatus | reverse complement strand
CATGTGTGTGTATGTGTATTTATATATATATGTGATGTGCGTGCGTGCGTGCGTGTGTGTGTGTGTGTGTGTGTGTGTGTGTGTGTGTGTGTGTGTGTGTGTGTGTGTGTGTGTGTGTGTGTGTGTGACATAAAGCTCTCTCTCATAATCACTGCCATTCAGCACCTCTTTGGAGTGTGTCCGTGTTTACATGAGAGGGGTCATGGAGCAGGCAATAGCTCTCTCTCTCGCTCTCTCTCTTTCACATCAAACATGCAAATACACTGTGCACAAACAAGAAAGACACATGACACATGCTTCGACATACAATCGGGTGAGAAAGAAGCTTTATCACAGAGTGTATAGAATCCCGTGAAAAGTACTTCCTTACTGCTTCCTTAGGAATTAAGAGGGCAAGTAATTAAATGCACTTGCGTAACTGATCATGAGCAAGTGTGACCAGCCCCTCTGTGTTGTGTTTTCAGATAGGCTCTTCTGCATACCTTGGTTGTAACAGGTGGTTATTTGAGTTAGTATTGCCTTCCAATCAGCTCAAAGCAATCTGACGATTCAGCACAAGTTATTTTCACCCAGAGAAATGTCATTCACTGTTTATTCTATTTTTCAAACCATTCTCTGTAAACTCGAGAAATGGTTGTGTGGGAAAATCCCAGCGATCAGCAGGTTCTGAAATACTCTGAGCAGCCCCTCTTGTACGGCATGTTGAAACCCCTTTTCTTCCCATTCTGACTCCGAGTTTGAACTTCAGCAGACGCTCTTGATCAAGTCTACATGCCTAAATGCTTTGAGTTGCTAACATATGATTGGCAGATTAGATATTTACCTTAATAATCAACTGACATATCTAAGAAAATGGTTGCTGAATCTGTGTAGCGTGACTTTACTGAGATATATAATAGTTGTTGCTATTTTCTGATTGTATAACTTTGTCTGTTTTTTGATGAATATTTATTTTGTATCCTTATGCTTTTTTGATTTCAGACAATTTTGTAAAATTTCAAATAAATAAACATTACATTTTTGTGTCAGTGATGTGACAGTGACAGGGAGTATCCCTGTTATGGTCATGTCAGTCACACATATGCATGCTGGCACAGCAGCGCCACACACCTGCTGTTTAAGCGTCCTGTTTGGTAGAAGAAAGCTGGCTTGATGTGAGAAGACTTAAAACGGCCTGAATGGACAGTTGGGTGAAGTGGGGAGCTACACCTGAATTTTCAAAAAAGAATTATTTTGAACATTTGAGTCATCGGGGATAAAGAAAAATGTGAGGAAACAAACCATACTCGATGTGATTTAATTTCAGGTTCACCTGAACACGTATAACATCGTCGTGTTTCTGAACAAGATATTTTAATGGGGTAAATGTGACGTTCAGCCAGTTGTGATTTCTTAAAGTGGTCTTGTGCAATAGTTCACCATGTTTTCTCACGGTCTTTGAAAAAAGAAGGTCTTTGTCTGCTTTTTCACTTATTTTCAGTCCACTCACAGTGACTGACCATTTATAGAAGAATGTGTTTTCTTTTGTTTGTTAAGCCACTTAACACTGACTATGAGTCATTCAAGCATAAAAAGGGGATGAACTAGTGATGTGTCCACACATAACAAACAACTTAACAAAGAACTAAATTGAAATTGTATTTCTTGACACTTTGTTACTAGCAGCCAGTAGCAAAACACAGTATCTGTAAGTCACGAGAGACCTGAGAGATTATTAAGGACGGTAATCTGGGACAAATGGCTGGCTGTTACATAAAATCATAATATCATGTAATATGGGAGATTATGAAATTTGTATAATTTACAAAAACTGTAATACAACAATTATCTCCTCATGAAACTGTAGCTACTGTGTCATATTTTGGCTTGTTTGCTTACCATGATGTAATTACTTAAATGAATGACATTTAAATGGCATCAGAATAAAATCAGACAAAATATAATTATCTAAAGGTGTTGAAAGATCAAAAATACTCAGTGAGTATTTATTTCCCCTTTAGGGCACTTCATGTTTATGAGTAATCAATAAAAGTCATATTGATAATCATAGATTATTTACACATACGTGTGTTTTGTACATGAAATACTGTGAACACAAACAGGAATGGAGGCTAGTATGTAATAAGGAAATATAGAGGTACTATGGTATGACTTTAGCATAATGCCCAGATATAATGAAGCAAAACCAAAATGTCAAGGGTTGACAAATTAACCGTGCAGCTTTATGCCCCGCACTGTCTTTCAAGGTTTAAAATAAATTAGAAGAATAAAGAAGAATAAAAATTCAAATAGATTAAATTAAAGACAAATACACATTTGTCTAAGCAGCATTATCACCATTCACTATTAAAGCCAAATGTTTATTACTTAGTCTTTCTGGGTGATGATGGACTGGTAGCACTACAAATTCTCATAAAATTATTCTGTGATTCAATTCATTTTATTGTGAGTCTTGCGCAAGACTGTGTGTAAGACATAGACATAGACACAGGCTACATAGACAAGAAGGTAGCGCTGAAAAGAAGCTTCAAGTAGTAAAAAATCCCACAAGTAACGACATGATCACGCAGGTTTTGGATAAAGCAGCGGGTCAACTGAACTTAAAAGAGAATACTTGATGCAGATGTCAATCGTTTTTCAGATTCTTTCACTTTTCATTTCAGTAATTATCTATTATCTATCTATCGTTCAGATTTCTACTGATGTCTAAAGCAGACTGGCATTTAAAAATAGCGTATACCAAAGCCACATGTTATCTGCATGACTTCACATTAAAAAAAAACATGAACTGGATTAATACTTAAGATTTCAGCATTTTTATTTATTTTTTTGCTGATTTTATTTTTTCTAATTATTTCCAAGTCGTCACCGCTGCGATGGCGTCCCAGCTTTTAGCTGAGTGTTTACAGTATTGTACCACATAGTATGTGTTAAATGTGCTAAAAGTACTTCTAAAACAGCTTTACACTCATTATAATGTAAGTCTTAATGATTTTTTTCCTTTTTTGCAATACAAGCTTGGCGGTATCAGCAGGTTAACCTGTACCACAGGTTTGAATATGTGGTTTTACAGTGGTTGCAATCACTGGTATAAGGAAGTGTCTCAGCTATCTATTTATCTCTGCTGCAAACATTCTCCTTGCTGCTTTCTGCTCTGCTCTGTTTTCATTGTTTAGTGTGTTATACCCCCCTCCCCCCTCCCTAATAACTACCCTGTGCATGCCCGAGGGAATGAGGGCCCTTCCCTTTATATTTGTATGTTAAAAGTGGGTGTGTGAGCAGTTTTGCTGTCTCTGTTTGAATGTCAAATAGCCTT
The DNA here is from genome assembly GCA_015108175.1 of Pelvicachromis taeniatus. Lineage (NCBI taxonomy): Eukaryota > Metazoa > Chordata > Actinopteri > Cichliformes > Cichlidae > Pelvicachromis > Pelvicachromis taeniatus. The sequence goes on along the minus strand of VURO01035134.1, from coordinate 10,123 downwards.
GGGATGTACTAGTCATCACTGGGTGGCAATTCTGCCTCTTGAAGAAATGACAGAATACTTTCAGCTATGGCACTGACTACCTTGGGGCCTGTCCAAACTCAATTACCATTCACTGTGTTAGAGAGTTAATATTCAGGACCCTGATAAATAACTGACTTATGTCCTTATTTTTATGAACTGCTGTAGGACAAATAGTTACTTCCTCTAGTGTTTTATTATTTAAATAATTTATTTATTCTTTGCCAGTATGTGTTTGCAATATGTATCTGGATACATGTGCATATGAATAAATTTGTGTGTCAGCAAACTACAAAGAAAAAGGGCTCTTTCTTGTCTACCACTAAACAATAATCTAAAAGAAGGAAACAGTTGGTTAACACTAATTGATTCTTTGGTTCAGGCATGCTTAAAACAAGTAAGACAATCTGAGATCATTAGATATTATATTTGTACTTTCACTCAACATAAAGCACACACCACAACATGCATTTAGTTTGTTTAGTGGCAAACAGCGGGAGCAAAGCTCCTGCTGTGAAACAAAGGCGTAGATCATGTGATAAAGTGAACTAAAGTTCTAAAGTGCTCTTTCCCTGTATACCTCACTATTGGAAACGGTGAACTAGTTAAAAAAAAAAAAAAAAAAAGCTTTAATTATTTACTTTTTTAAACATTCTTGCAGTTTTTTTCTTGGTTGAGATGTTTTAATCTTCTGTTTTGAAGACAGTTTTTGAGTAAAACATCACATCAGCAGAACCTTTTATTTCTCTTTGTATGAACATAAATGTTCCAGCTTTTGGTTTGTTTGCAGTAGTCATAAAAATGTGACGAAACAAATGTGATGAAAGGGTATAATTAACACTGTGATATATATTTAGTATCGTCAACATGCATAGATTCAATGTGGCCATTGACCAGTGGATTATACACAAGGCCCAAAATCCCCATTTTCTTTAGCATTTTCCGAGAAACAGCAACACCGAGCTTAAAACGGTTTAACAATTTCTCCAAGCAGATTAGGATGCCTACTGCATGCCTGTAGAGGATTGGGCAACAAAAAGCACAGACTCGAACAATGCAGAAAGGCAGATTATCTATCTATAGTGGCACATGGCTGCCACAGCTACAGATTTTCTTCCTCTAATTTCCACAAGCGTGCAGCTATTCACAAGCAACCATGACGCAACTCCTTTCAGATATGTGGCACAAGCGAACATACACCCAAAGACACGCCTATAGCACACACCAATACCCAAACACTCGAGGCCGATCACCTGGTGTTTCTTTCTTCTGTATGAACAGAGGTCAAATTACATTCAACAATAAAAAACATAATTGTATAAGCACGCACAGTTAATTCAGTGTTTGTTTTTACATCTGAGATTATTGGCTTCATTCATTCCAAGTCTTGGGTTTCGACAGTGCTCTCTGGAGAGTCTGTTTTCTTTCTCGTTTCATACATTTTCCACCAACACATGTTAGAGATTTGCAGAGACCCTGTTCTATTCATCTGTACATGTAGAGAACAGGTAAAAGCAGCAGCAAATAGGGGTAATATACATCTCAGAGAATGGAGAGCCAGCGGCACTTATTCAAGTCACAACATCTGTGGATCAAATGTATGCTGGTCGATTGCACCTGGACTCACTGGAGAGTTATATACAGCATGAATTCTCTGTACATGGAGAGAAACTGGCTCTCCGAAACGGAAAATACATTTACTTCAGAATGATTAAAGGATATTTCACATTTACATTTTCAGTGGATAAACATGCGTCTTTTTATGCTTGTCTACTAAATCCTTGTTTTTTGTGTACACAATACATGTAGAAAACCAATGAAATGAATGCATTTCTCAGTAACTGCCATTAGAAGATGACAGGATCACTTTTTGTTTTAAGGATTATGGCACCAATGCTCTCTACTCTTATAAACCACTTATTATAAACAGAAACATCATAACAACGGAAACAAAGCAGTGATAAAAAATAAGTCTTGAAAATAACAAATGTTTAAAACACAGTCATGGGAGTTTTGTATGTACCAAAGCTATAAGAAGTCTCAATAACAGTTGTGGTGTAGAAACACTGCATCATGTAATGTAGACAACCTGAATTCAGTGTCCTCTGTGACAATCACTAATATGTGACTGATATGAAGGTAAACACTGAAACTGTCTCATGTCCTCCTTTCCTGTCTGCAAACACAGAGCTCATGTTTCCTCTTCATTATTCCCAAGAACATTGTGTCCAACCAGATTTATAATGCATACGTTTCCTATAAGAATCTAAAACTGGAATCTGCCCTTGAATAGCACCACATATATTGTGCAACTGAACATGTATTGACACCAAAGGGTTTATACAAGTCATACATACATACATGCATGCACAAAGACTGCTGGTGCTGCATTGGTAAAACTCTATCTACATGACCACATTGAGCAGGTCTGATCCAGTATTAAGGTTTGGAATCCCACAGGGCCAGCGAGGGTCTCAGGGCCCCAGTGGTTGAGAATAGCTAGGTGATCTATATTCATTGGCCAGCTTTGGTGAGGCCTGCTGTCATGGCCTCCCCACCCCCCATGACAAGCCAAACCAGGGACCTGTGTGTGTACGTGCTCCTCATGGTGCTAATGCAGTCTGACAGAGATGAATGGACCTGGACCACACGGTTTTCAGCAACGAGTGTTCCAGAGTGAGGGGAGTTATCTGCATGAAGCAAAAAAGTGGGAAGGAATGGAGAACGCGTAGGTGAGGACACAGAAGAAAGGGAGAAAAGGGAGAGACTGCAAGAGTGAGAGGAGGGAAGAGAAGAAGACAGATAACATCAGGTGAATAAAGGACTGAAAGGGGGAGGGTGCAGGTGCTGGACTCAGTCTAGACTAGTCTGGTTACACCCCCACGTTGTGCAACCAGCTCCTAATTGGCACTGCATCTCCACTGGAGGTGAGGATGGAAGAGATCATGTGGGTAAGAGAATGGTGAATACAAGAGAACGACAAAAGATAGACAAAACATTATGAGAGGTATAGCATAAAGAGAATCAAGAAGTGATAGTGATGAGCAGGACAGAGGAGGAAGAAGGAAAAACAGGGGAAAGGGCAAGCAGAGAAATGGGGGCTGGTCCTATTAATGTTAATCAAAACAGCTTTGACAGTTCCTAATGAAGGTTTCATAAGAAAGGTTATTCAGGATTTCTCCTCATGTGCTCAGTGTCACATATCCATGTCAGAGAGGTAAGAATTTCATATTCATCTTTGGTGCCCTTAGTTAAGATTTGCAATTGAAGGACTAATATTTTATTTGAAAAAAATAAGAAAGTAGGATCATTTATAGTTGCTCACTGGGCTGCTGATAACGGTAGCCTTTACCGCTGACTAACAGTTACTGTTTTATTCATCTACCAATTTAAAGAAATACTTATTGGCATTGGATGTCTGTAAAACTAAAAAAAAATACAATGCCTTGTAATATTACAATTTGGATTCTGGTTTTTAAAACAAAAACAGCTGAGCGAAATGCACAGTTTGTGTGATGCGCAAATAGTGCAACTAATATCCCAGTGTATGGAAAACTCGGGTTTCGTGCTGCCTCCTGCGTGCTCTACCAGGGCTTCCTTGCCTTAAACCACATGGAATATTTCCAGTGGTGTGAATGCATTTGAAGTGTGTAGCATTGGATGTAATATTTAACAAAGTAATGGTGTACATTGTAATACATTACTGAATTACATTACACCTTTCTGTACAGCTGTAATGTAAACAATTATTGTGCTAAATCCATAAATAAAAATTAAATTTGCTGATTTCAGTTTGTGTGGAGCAATGGGATATGGGTAGTGAAGTAAACAGTTTTGCAGAGCAGGAATATGGACAATACTTTTAATTTAATGCACAAAGTGGCAAAAATGTGGCATGAAGTCCAAACTGTGCCCACGTCAGAAACAACTATTAACTGATGCTAACACAAAAGCAACTGAAAAGGCAGCATGCTAACGCTAACGTAGTAGCAAGGAACCCAGGATGACATTAAAGCTGAGTGTATACCCTTACGTGCCAAGCAGCCAAGGCTTGATTTTTAACAAGTAACAAAAGAGGTGAAGTTGTGCTTGTAGCCGTTCTTTCTATTGTTAAGGGGTCTACAGGCTGGTTTTCAGCCAGGCTTTTTGTTTACAGACTGATGGCCCAAATGCAAACTTCGAAATAAACCAAATAACAAAAAGTGAGCCAACAAAAACACCACAGATCAAAGTCAAACAGTGATGAGAAGATTATTTATGCACATGGGATGATCTCAGAAATGGAAACAGCTGGGGAAAACTAGGCACAGGTGTAAACTAGCTGCCTAACTATAACTAATTCAAAGGATAATCACTTCAGCAGATAAGCAAATTATACTGAACAAATAAACTAAGGAAACAAATCACAAATAGCAGATCGCAGGAGCAATAACTAGACCTCATGTACCAAGAACTAACAGTTGTAACATACAGTTGTGCAGAAAATTTAAAGCCACAAGCAGAAAAAATGAAACACAAACAAAAAAACATCAACTCATAACCCAAAAGAATACACTCTTATACACACAAATGAAAACAAAGCAGTCTCTACATAGACTCAACAACAGAAACCAAAGTATTTCAAAATAAAACTAAACCATGAAAATAGGAATATAACAACACATAATCCAAAAAACAAGATAAAAACCTGAGCATCATGACAGAAATATCACGTGTGTAATTACTGCTGAAATACTGCTGTGGGTAACTAGAATGAACATTGTGTGGCTCTCTGATCACAATCAGTTCATTACCAAAGAAGCTGTCTGTCAGATGTTATTGTATAAGAAACAAGAACACATTCACTTTTTTTTATATCAATAATATGATTAGCATTTTATGGTTTTTAGAAAAAGGTGTAGCTGGATCACAGAGGCGCATGATAATAAGTAGCCATCTGGCTACCTTACTCATAACCACGGTGCTGTGGAACTAGTATCATTCTTGGCTTGTCACGGTTCTTACTGTGTTTGCTTTGTAAACGCGCAAAGCCACTCGTGACACAGTTAGCAAATAACACTTGGTAAAACATTCTAGGAGACAAATTTGTTTAGGAATATTTGATGTTTCAAAAAAATTGTTGAGAAAGAACAGTAACGGATGAAAGGTTTTTATACTGAGTGATAGCATTTCATGATCACAGTGATTTCCTTTAACACCAGTCTGACATGATTATCCAGCAGGATTTAATAAGTACAGGTGGATGAGCTGCAGAATAAAACACAACACGTTCACTATAACGTACACTATGGGTGTTTGTCTGTGTGGGGGACAGTGCTGATCATTGGTCTTCCTTCCCCGAATATCTGGTGGATCAGCTTTCAGTCATGTGTGTACCCAGTGCCTGTTATGGTCATTATAATGACTATTTTGCACTGGACGTGCACACAAACACTTTCTTGTTCCCTTTCTGTCGATCGTCTGAGGTGGCAGCATTGATGTGTTTATGTAGCATATGTACCACGCTGGTTCCCATTATGGACCTGGGGCTCTCTCATCTCCCTCCTCCGCTCGCCACGATTAACAACACTCTCCTGTCAGACTAATGAACATGCGAGAAAGCAAAGAAGGAGAAAAGAGTGGGAGGAAAAACAAAGCGGTGGGGTGGTCAAGAAAGATACAGAATAAGAGGAAGATTGCCAGATATGTGGATGGATATTAATAACGGAATGAAAAGAGGGAAGGAAAGGGGAAAAAAGATGAGACTGCTGACTGCAGTCAACCACCACATCTTGTATGGATCAGGTTTATTCTGACAGCAGCAACAACAAATGTTTATGCTGTTAGAGGAGAGTGTTACCTTGATCTAATAGAGGAGACAGGTTACATAAAATGGATCCAATGAACTAAAGGAGGGGATTTAAATTTCTGAAACAGTACAGTGAGCAAATATAACTGTTATTATACATAATAAGTATATAATAGGTGGATTAAATAAAAAAAACTAAACAAACTCAAACTATTGTAGGTGATTGGGTTTATTCACAAAACAGTGTTAAGTTGTTTTTTTTACCAAACAAAGAAGAAGTTTTTCTCTGTGTCTGAAGCCAATCACATCAAGATGCTACAAATTACCCACGATGCAATGTTTTTTCAGCAATTTGTTGCCGGTTTAATACGTAAAGGGACCTTGGAGCATTGAGATTAGCCTAATTTATATGTTGATATGGTGGTTTATCTGATGTTACTGGATACACGTAATGAAAATGAGGCATTAGGCTTAATTACTTCTGATCCTTCATGACTGTGACGACTGCAGGAAAAAAGAGAGCCGTGGCGTAAGCGTCACTTAAAAATACAGCACATCAATCACTGGTGTCATTTTGTAAGCTGTTCAGACCTGATGACCGAATTTCACTAAAGCCCATTTTCCTGTGATCGTACAAAAAAACCCCCAAAAAACCACCTACTTATATAAATACACAATCAACAGCTGTAGTAGTTGCCTTTTTTCCCCTTTAAAGCCAACCACGTACCACACAGACTGCACAGTGCGTGCTGCAGTGAGTCTGGAGCGAGACAGTGAAGACAAGATTATTAACTCTGTGACATCCCTTCAGATGTTCTGCTCCTTTATTCTGCGTGTTAAATGAAAGTGAGCCAAGGTAAGAGGATGATGATGACCTTTGTAAATGCCCAAGATGTAAATGGCTATTTGTACAGCAAATGTTTCAATGTTCAGTGTCGCATTTGACAACTTTGATATGTAATGTCCAAGAATGATGATCAAAAATAATTCCATCAGCTTGTTAATAAATCATTTTCTGGCTCTTCCCTGTATCTGAACTAGATTAGAGGGAGAAATTCATAAAATGAGAAAGAGGGGTTGCTGTGGCAACACTAATGACATCCACCCCCACTATCTTTGTGTGCAGACTCTTTCCTCAACATACATGTAACTGCAGCTATGCTGAGGTTGGTAGTACAAAGCCCTATTAAAACAAATAACTGGTTTAACCAGGCAAGTATGCGTGCCTATGTTTGATGAGGAATTTCCACAATGAGACACGGCCACAGACTTAAGTTGACAGTGCCAAGACTTTGATATATTTGATTTAATTAGGTGTAACAACAGCATGGCTATTGCAACATAAGCAAAAAGAAAACAAAACACCAAAGGCCTTCACATGGAACATGGTCTCATTATCTGACTGAAAGTATGTGCAGCTATAAAAGCAATTCAACCAGACTGAAATGCTAAAACAAACACTTTACACAATAAGGAAATTTCGTATATTTTTATCTAGGTTCCTTTGATGGTTTGCTTATTTTATACATATAAAAAAATGATAATCAGTTGAAGAAATGTGTATTGTTATTGTTAGCTGTAATTTTTGGAGTACTTTTTAAGTTTTAAAAGCGTCTTGTTTTAGGCTGTTTTAATGAGCTAAAAATGTGAAGGGAAAAGGAGCAGAGCGGCAGGTTTTTATGCCACGTTTATGCAAGTTTCATACTCAGTATTTACGCATGCTTCATTTTTGTTTTTCGTTTGCTGAATGTGTGTTTACATTTGCATAAATATGCAGATGCATCTGGCGCCACACTGCAAACACTGTGCTGTCTGTTTTCTATGTTTATCTGGAGGACAGAAAAGAAAACAATTGTCTTTAATAACTTGGAAGTGTTTTTAATCCAGAAGAAAAAAAATCAGCAGCCTGTGTGAAGAAAAGGCAGCTAATGTTTTAGCTCTCACCTTCTGTCTGGGATAAGATGAGTGAAGAGCCCATGCTGATGTGCTGGAGGTGTAGAGAGAGGCTTAAGACTCATAGGCTGATTACTGATTACCACAGTACTGCTGAGTATGCTGAAGCACATAGGCTCAAGGTGGGTTGGGTCACTATGATTAAGGAAGGAGAGGGTGGGTGTTGGGCGTTGTGGATTGTAGAGCAAAAGGGGGACAGGGCCAGTGAGACCCCACCAAGAGGATGAACTGCTGAGGTGGGGCCGAGTGAAGCGGCTACAGTCAACATCCCCATTCTCTCTGCGTTTGGTGAATGTTCACATCCAAAGAAAACACAACATAAAATCCTGTTTATGTTATGTAACTTCAGGGTTTGAAGCGCTGCTTGGGAGACGCAGGATTAAAAGTGCCCATCACAGCTTTAGACCTCGACCCCTTTTAAACACTGGGGGGGGAAAGGGCTGCATAGAAAGCCTGGAGCAAATCCTATCAGTTTATGTACGAGTGTGGAGTCTGGTCTTGAGGGGATGAGGTTCACAACACTAATGAGGAAATCCAAAAAGAAAATGTGGTTTGGCACAATAACCACAAAAGATGCTGAGTTTAGCTTTAATCTAATGTGTGTGTATGTGTGTATGTGTGCATGTGTGTGTGTGAGTGAGTACCCAGAGTGAAGATTATTAGATCTATTCGTGCGCATGTGTGTGTGCTTTCACACAGGGTGTATGTGCATGTCTTCATTTGCTCCCTTGAGGTAGCTCATGATTTTATTGCCTTTCGACTTATTGCCATGGTGTAACTGTCCAATTGCTGGAGGTGAGACCATAATGAAGTTGTCTTTTATTAGCTCAATGTTCGAAGTCAAGAGGCCAGGATTGTCACACTGATTTTTGCATAGACGTGTGTGTGCGTGTAGTAAGATAGAGATGAAATGACTGCCACTTAGTTTTTACATGCTGGTATATATTTGTTGGGAGATTATAGGCTTGCAGGTGTACCCTTGTGCAAGCACACTTAATTACCCCCGACAACTGTTTAAAGACCACAAGGTTTCCAAACTATCACGTACACTTTTTATGCTGAAAGCCTTTAAGTGCTTTAAAAATGCTTTTCTGTCTGTCTGATTTTTATTCAGTATTTTTCCATACTTTCCAGTCACCCAGAGATTTCCATTTATACATAACCTGAAATTGACTTCATTGCTATGACAAAAAAAAGGTAGAATTTATAAGATACATCCAGTTTATTTCATTTGGACATATTTCACATTAATGTGGTTATTGAGGCTCTAAGGGAAGCATTAACAATTCTCTCTGTACCTTGTTGTAGAGACCTGCACAGCATGCATGCAAATGACAAATGATTTGCTGTAGCTTTCGATCTGGGCCAAATAACTGATGTAATAATCAGATGTCATCAGTGTATGTCAGTTTTGTTACATTTGTGAGGCTGACTCTCTGGTAAGTTGACAAGTATCAAACTCCACGGCTAAAAGATGACACCAACACTGTGTTAAAAACAGCAGATCCTTCCACGGCCACTAAAGGGTGGTTTTTGAAAAATGAATGAGTCATCACAGAGTCAAAATACAGAATAAAAGAAAAAACATGTTTACAAACATATCTGGTATTTATAGTTAATCTTGTCCTGGTGAAAACTCCACAGGGTGTATTTCTTTTTTAATAAGCAGTTTAAACCACGGCTGATGGCTTACAGTTTGTGTGAACACTTTGACTTTCAAATGGGTACCAACACATCTGTCTGTAACTGATAACCATCACCTGTGTCTCACCTCAGTCAATTCTAGTCACTAAAGTGACCTCTCGGCTGTGTTTGCAATTTTTCTACATTTATAAACAAAGTTAACAGTTGCAGGAAACCAAGCTGGCTAGCATTAACTAGCTAACTTTCTATCCAAATATGGTAACTTTACATGTCCATAAAAACGGGTCAATATTATCCAAAATAAAGATATCCAACTGAAACTGAAAAATGGACCTTCTTAATAAGCGTATGATAGTATTCCATCTTTTATATTCAATTCAATTCAATTCAATTTTATTTATATAGCGCCAAATCACAACAACAGTCGCCTCAAGGCGCTTTACATTGTAAGGTAGATCCTACAATAATACATACAGTGAAAAACCCAACAATCATATGACCCCCTATGAGCAAGCACTTTGGTGACAGTGGGAAGGAAAAACTGCCTTTTAACAGGAAGAAACCTCCGGCAGAACCAGGCTCAGGGAGGGGCGGGGCCATTTGCTGCGACCGGTTGGGATGAAAGAAGGAAGACAGGATAGAGACATGCTGTGGAAGAGAGACAGAGATTAATAACAAGTATGGTTGAATGCAGGGAGATCTATTAACACATGGTGAATG
>VURO01035133.1:4304-25359 GCA_015108175.1 Pelvicachromis taeniatus | reverse complement strand
TCTTGGAAGAAAACCTCTTGGAGTCTGCAAAAGACTTGAGACTGGGGCGGAGGTTCACCTTCCAGCAGGACAACGACCCTAAACATAAAGCCAGGGCAACAAAGGAATGGTTTCAAACCAAACATATCCATGCGTTAGAATGGCCCAGTCAAAGTCCAGATCTAAATCCAATCGAGAATCTGTGGCAAGATCTGAAAACTGCTGTTCACAAACGCTGTCCATCTAATCTGACTGAGCTGGAGCTGTTTTGCAAAGAAGAATGGGCGAGAATTTCAGTCTGTAGATGTGCAAAGCTGGTAGAGACAAACCCTAAAAGACTGGCAGCTGTAACTGCAGCAAAAGCTGGTTCTACAAAGTATTGACTCAGGGGGCTGAATAATTACGCACACCCCACTTTTCAGTTATTTATTTGTAAAAAATGTTTGGAATCATGTATGATTGTCGTTCCACTTCTCACGTGTACACCACTTTGTGTTGGTCTTTCACGTGGAATTCCAATCAAATTGATTCATGTTTGTGGCAGTAATGCGACAAAATGTGGAAAAGTTCAAGGGGGCCAAATACTTTTGCAAGCCACTGTATATGCTGTACTACTATATCTACCATTATATGATATGGCTAAAATAACTTATGTATAATCATGACCCATGACATTTTAGCAGAGAAGGCAAACATTTAATTGAACCCTACCACATCCTTAATAACTTCCTGTTATTCTCATTTTCTATGTGCTATGGCATACCTGTAGAAAATAAAGGCGATTGTAGCCACAACGACCACAGTGACAGCCAACACAATCACAATGATGTTATGAGTTGCAGGGTCTACGGTGGTAAAGACAAAAAAGAGGCACCGCTTCAGTTCAAAGTTGATGCTTCTGACACACAGAGGACAAAAGATAAACACAAGCCAAGCGTTCAAGTGCCATAATATTTAAGCTTATCTCAGATAGGGCTGTGAGGAGGTCATCTACAGGAAACAAAAGAAGAACTGAGCCATAAAATCACTTCATATAAAACATGCAAAAGTTGATATATGTAGAGCAGTTTATGGTTGCTATAACTTTTCCTCCTGTTCATACCCACCACTAATGCTTATTAAATGCACAAGGGGACACAAATCCGCACTAACTGAGATACAACAGAGAGGTGCTTAAACCACTGAAGCCTTACATATAATTCACCGTGTTAGTGCGAGTCTTTGAAAACGACCTGACTGAGCGGATGAAAACTGATCAGGCCTTGATGTGGAGATCTAAATCATTATGGTGGACATGCCTTCCTTCTAGAGGACAAAAAAAGGAAGTTCTTTTAACGTAAAGGTTTCAATTTTTAAGGTGAAGATATATTTTGAGGTTCGGCCCACTGAACTCAATGCTAAAAACCAATCGTGTGTGTGTGTGTGTGTTTTCGATGTACCGCTGTCTGGCGTGTTATTGGGAAGTCTTTTTCCCCAGATGAACTTAGGCGCCGTGTCCACCACTTTAGTTTTGTTGCGCTCCGTGTCAAATGTGAATAAAACCTCATACTGAGTGTGACACGAGACGGGGAGGGGACAAAAAGACAGATTTTAGCATCAAACCAAAAACAACAGATGCAGCACAGTAAGGTTTTATTTTGAATGAAAACACTGTGTGTTTTCTACTTGTATTTACTGCTAAATGTCAAAAGAAGAACCAGGAAAAAAAGGTACCTTGTTGTCAGTAGTGGTGTAGACGATTGAGAGAGCCACGTCTCTGTCCCCGTACTCGTCCAGTGTATAATTCCCAGCAATCCCTGAGCAGGATCGCACAAACAGTTGAAGTCTTCTGTTCATTTCACTGTGTGTGCAAGCTGTAAATCTTTGGGCTCTGTACCATGTTGTTTTGGGTCATTATTGCAAGGAAACTGTTATACCAACTCACTTTGTGTCAATGAAAACACAAAAAAGTGATAGCAGTTAACAGCCTCCATCTGTTCAGCCTCACAGTAGGCAGTGTCTGCTCTTGGAGAAGCTGAGGTCAGCTCATTAGTGTTTTGGTAGATGGAGTTTTCACACTTTTCACAAGCTAATTTTTGTATTTTTTCTCTTTTGCTCAGTATGTTTAACTGCAACTATCTTCAGCCCCAAAATATGTATTAAATGCTAGAGCATTATGCTAGCTTGTGTAAACGGTTTTCTTGTGCGTTTGCTAATACAGATACTTGCAGCTCGCATGCGAGTGTTTCCCCCTCCCCGCTGTCATGTTCCACCTGTCTTACCAGTAAATTTGGTGTTTCTGAAGTAACTTGCGTTTACAAATTCCATCTTGTGAAACTCAGAAAGATTTTCTTCAGACATTTTTCTCATCACTTGGCCAATAAAGAGCACTGCGTCATGGTACGCAGCCATGTAGTCGTTCATCTGCAGAGAAACAGAGAGAGACAGATGGTTGGAACTACTTTCTCAGTATAGCCCCTAGATTTGTGTGAAGGAGCTCTAAAATGCATCCTTCACTACACAGGTGATGAATAATTTTATATGTTTTATATTCAGTGAAGACTTTGTTTAACGATATTTCATTGAATATTGACTACAAATATACCTAATCCGATATAATATTTAAAAGTACTTTTTTTTTTTAAAGTAGTTTGGCATTTGTTTGTTTTTTGGCAATCATTAACTCTATTCTTTTCCAAGGTCCATTTCTGGTTGGCATAGTCCTGTGTGGTTAATACCACTGTACTGTATTTGTAAAGTCTTCAGTTAAAACAAACAAAACAGGAAGTCCACAATATGTGCATCTTCAACATTGTGTGTCTGATAAGGTGATCAGCAACACAGGGGCACTACAAGGGACCGTCCTCTCCCCCTTCCTCTTCACCCTCTACCCCACAGACTGCACAGACATCTGCCATCTTCACAGGGTTTCTGATGACCCTGCGGTGGTTGGATGCATCAGCAAGGGCGATGAGTCAGAGTACCGGGCTGTGGTCGACTCCTTTGTTCGGTGGTGCAAACAGAATCATCTGCAGCTCAACATGGCAAAGACCAAGGAATTGATTGTGGACTTTAGGAAGACAGGAAAACCTTGACCCCTCTTTCAATCTAAGGGATCAGTGTGGACATTGTGGAGGACTATAAATCCCTTGGAGTAGACATAGACAATAAACTGGACTGGGTTAAAAACACCACTGCACTTTACAGGAAGGGCCAGAGTCGTCTCTATTTTCTGAGGCCGCTGAGGTCCTTCAACATCTGTCGGACAATCCTCAGGATTTTTTATTCGGTTGTCGGTTGTGGTCAGTGTTATCCTCTATGCTGTCGCATGCTGGGGCAGCAGGTTGAGGATTGCAGATGCCAACAGACTAAATAAACTGATCCGCAAGGCCGGTAATGTTGTGGGGATGGAGCTGGACTCGTTTAGGGTCGTGTCTGAGAGGCAGATGTTGTCCAAGATAAGGACAATGCTGGATAATACCCACTCCGTGACATGCTGGCTAGTCACAGGAGCACGTTCAGTGAGAGACTAAGATTACAAAAAAAAGCACCACTGAAAGACACAGGAAATCATTCCTGCCTGTGGCCATCCCCCTGTACAACTCCTCCATCTAAAACACTGTATATAATGCAATAGTTACACCCTTTTTGCACATGCTCTACAGTAAAATAGCAAATGACAAAGTTCACAGGTTACAGTCAAATGTCAATCATATATATTCCACCACTGTAATATTGTCACCTCTGTAAATTCTTGATATTTATAATTGAGCGATTTGTATATATTAGTGCTATTTCTTAAATTAGTCCAATCTGTAATATATTGAATTGTTGAAATAGTTTAGTCTGTTACTGTTACTGTCTTAGAGCAACTGTAACCCACATAATTTCCTTAGGGATTAATAAAGATTCTGATTCTGAAAAAAAAAAAAAGTCGGAGCTCTGGAAATTTGAGTCTCCTCTTGTGCTTTATTTAATCATCATACACTTTAAGCCATGTGGTTGCTGTCCTGCAACCTCCCTTATAACCCTACAAGTTGTTAATTGATTATTCAGAGTGACCGGCTCTGAAAAACAGCCATTGTGAAATCAGAGCTAACCTTTTTTTATTGCTACAGAAGCTCTGCAAAGAGAGAAGTTGTGTATTTCTGGTTTGCTCACCGTGTTGTTGTCTTTAAGGTTTGGGTTGATTTTGTAGTTTCGGGTGTTCGGCATGGTAAGCACCAGCACGTTCTTCATTTCTGGCAGCGATGATGTGTTGATGTGGTATATATCACTGTGTAGAGGAATCATCAGAGGGCTGATGAAAAATTCTGCACATGCAGAAATTTCCTTCAGTTTCATTCAGTTATTATATCTTATTCTATTATATTCAGTAATTAAGCTGCATTGGATTGCTTGATGATTCATTTCTACTCTATAGACTCAATTATGACCCATAATGACTGTAGACAGCTGAGACTTCCAATTAGTAAAAAGCTGCCTCTGCTTCTTCAGTAGTTTACAGTTCAAAATAATAGCAGTCCAACATGACTAACCAGATCAATCAGTGGATTTTGGTATAAATCATATTATTACATGGCAAATAATTTACCAGTAGGTGTAGTAGAGTCAGAGAAACCAACAGACCCAACATTCAGGATATGAATGCACCTGAGTCTGTATAATTGAATAATTAAGGGAAAGGGGCGTATAGGGGTTCAAAATAATAGCAGTGCGGAGTTCAATCAGTGAGGTCATTCAATATGTGAAGAAACAGGTGTCATTCATGTGGTCCTTATTTAAGGATGAAGCCAGCACTTGTTGCACATGCAATTCTCTCTGAAAACCTGAGAAAGATGGGTTGTGCCAGACAATGTTCAGCAGAACAGCGTGCTTTAAAAGCAAAACGTTGGTGGGAGAAGGGAAAACATATAACGAAGAACAGTGATAATTAGAAGACGCTTATGTGAGGCTAATTTATGGGCAAAAAGCCCCGCAAAGTCTCACTGTTAAAAAAAAAGACGTGCTGAAGAGGATACAATTTGCCAAAGAACATATCGACTGGCCTAAAGAGAAATGGAGAAACATTTTTTGGACTGATGACAGTAAGATTGTTCTTTTAGGGTCTAACGGCTGCAGAGAGTTTGTCAGACGACCCCCAAATACTGAATTCAAGCCACAGTACACTCTGAAGACCGTGAAGCATGGTGGTGCAAGCGTCATGATATGGGGCTGTTTCTCCTACTATGGTGTCGGGCCTATTTATCGCATACCAGGGATCATGGATCAATTTGCTTATATCAAAATACTTGAAGAGGTCATGCTGCATGAGGCAGCATGACCTCTGCACAAGGCAGCATGACCTTATGCAGAGGTCATGCTGCCTATGCTGAAGAGGAAACTCCCTTGAAATGGGTGTTTCAACAAGACAACGACCCCAAACACACCACTAAGCGAGCAGCATCTTGGTTCCAGATCAACAAAATTAAGATTATGGAGTGGCCACCCATGAGCAGTTCGGCCATCCGGGAGGAGCTCAGAGTAGAGCCGCTACTCCTCCACATCGAAAGGAGCCAGTTGAGGTGGTTCGGGCATCTGATAAGGATGCCTCCTGGGCGCCTCCTGGGTGAGGTGTTCCGGGCATGTCCCACCGGGAGGAGGCCCCGGGGCAGACCCAGGACACGCTGGAGAGATTATATCTCTCGGCTGGCCTGGGAACGCCTTGGTGGCTGGGGAGAGGGAGATCTGGGCTTCTCTGCTTGGGCTGCTGCCCCCGCAACCCGGCCCCGGATAAGCGGAAGAAAATGGATGGATGAATGGATGGAGTGGCCACCCCAATCCCCAGACCTTAATCCAATAAAAAACTTGTAGGGTGACATAAAAAAATGCTGTTTCGGAGCGAAAACCAAGAAATGCAGAGGAATTGTTGTCAAATCATCCTGGGCTGGCATACCTGTTACCTCCATGCAGCACAGATGTGAAGCAGTTCTCAAAAACAGTGGTTAGACAACTAAATATTAGTTTAGTGATTCACAGGAATGCTAAATCTTAACAAGGTGAAATGATTAAACAGCACTAACTTGTAAAGATCGATGAGGATGAAGACGATATCACTGCTGTCCGCAGCCTTAGAGCCATTTTTAATTTCCACTATATCCATTGGTGATCCACACATGATAAACACTGCAACAGAGAAGTATTTGTAACAGCGCAGTCCTACTGTTAAGTCTCTTTTTCGTTTCTCTTTTTGCCTATTTGGCTTTGGGACTCAAATACAAACTTGATTTCCATTTAAATTTCTTCTTCAACCTTGAAACCAAAGTTAATACCAAAACCCAAAGCCCTCTTTTATGGCGACATCAACATGAAACAAATGGGAGACTCTGGAGCACAAATTGTTAAATTGAGGTCATTCTTTGAAGCATGAAAGCTGTCTCTATCAAAAGTCAAAGGTAGAAATGTTTTACAAGCACATACTTGTAAAAGCATAACTTGATACTGTTGGTGTTTTTTCTTAATTCACCCTTCGTAATGTGACGTGAAAATATGCAGCAGGAAGTTCAAAGAAAAGCCCAATGCATTTCTTTCTTCTATTATGGCCCTCGAGCTAGCTCTCCTTCTGAAACAGAAAATTCAGTCTCCCTCATGATGACAGCGTTAACAAACTCAATAGTTTTCTTTAAGTATGCTTTGTACAACCTGGCCCTGGGCTTTCTTGGGAACATAACATCCTAGCTTTCTGAGTGTGTTGTCCCATCAAACCATTATTATGTCTTGCTGTGAAAACAGACAGGTCTTCGGTCTTGTTTGAGAAAAATACATAAAATTCTTACAGTTGTATGTCCTGCTGGGTAATGTAAGCACGCTGTGCAGTTCTGTGGGACTGCGTAGAGGCGTTGTTGAAATATTTATGGCAAGGGATTCCGCGGTCGTGTCAATTGCATTTACATACCTGAAGATGAGAATGAATATAATTCCCAGTTTAAATGTAAAAAAAAAATCAACTTAAAAATGTAACCACAATATAATTAAAAATATAATTTATTGGATTTTGTAATAGCTCACAATAGATGAGTCTCTTTTTAAAGATGGGCTACTCACCAAGAGCATTCCTCTGTGGTGCTCTGTTTTTTATAAATATATGCTGCCTTCCACGAAGGTTTGAGCTCATTGTTTTCTTTCCAGAAGTGGGTGACAAAGTCAGCGATCTTGCGTGCGGGTGGCAGAAGTCGCTGCAAGTTAAAGGTGTAGTCGCACGAGCGACCAAAGCTTCCTGCTGAGAAAATGGGTGTACTGAGACTCATGCCGGCTTCCTTACTGAAAAAAGAGAATAAAAAAGAGAGGGAGATAAACGTATCAACTAATTATAATAAACCGATGAATATTAAGCATAGTGTAACACAGGCAAAACCTGTTTGAAAATTTAAAGTGTATTTTTCAAGTTTATTGGCAGAATCATGTCCTTGGAAAATTCACAACTTACTCCACTATTGGGAAAGTAACATAGGTGCACGTGGGTCCGAGCACAGCACAGCCCAGATTTCCTGATTCCTGCAAAAATAAATAAATATACAGTGAACAACTGACAGAATTGTATACAAATTTAGCTTAATCTTAAAATTCCTGAGACCCAAGCCCTTGTTTTCTTTTAGGTTTGTTAGAAAATCGATCCATTTTCCTTGCACTTCAAGTAGTTTGTGGAAAAATGTCTCACTGTTGGACAGCAGGTTTATTTTACTATATAACATAATAAAATCATCGGTGTGTAACGAAGTGGAAAATATTTTATTACAAGACATGCTCAGACAAAATTGCAAATGAATTCAAAATTGTAATTCAAAAATTTGACACTCTCCATACTGGAAACTTGACGCATGCACCAAGGCAAAAACAAAAAACAAGCAAACATTTGTTCACCACACTACTATACACCACAGAACTGTGCAAAATGTCAGGTATGGAGCAGAATAACACATATCTGTATCATTTTATCTCTTAAATCATTCTTGTGGAATTTTGCCCCACTCTTCTTTACAATGTTGCTTCAATTCATTGAGATTTGTGAGCATTTATTTATGCATAGTTCTCTTACGGTCCTGCCACAGAATTTCAGGTAGGCTGAGGTCTGGACTTTGGGCCTTTGCAGCACTTTGATCCTTTTATTTCACAGAAATCATGTTGTAGATTTGCCGCTGTGCTTTCATTATTGTTGCATGACCCATTTTTAAGCTTTAGCTGCTGGATAGATGGCCTCACATCTTAAAAGGATTTCACGGTCAACTCAGTGACTGCAAGGTTCCCACATCCTGTGGATGCAAAACAAGCCCCAAACATAACCCCTCCACCACTGTGTTTGACAGATAGTATGAGGGTTTGAGCTGATATGCCATGTTTGGTTGTATCTCAACGTATTTTTCTTAAGCATTGCACGATCTGAGCTTTGGGTGAATTTACTGGGACATCCGCTGGCATTGTCTGGATACATATGTAAATGCTCCAGACCAGCAAACTGTCAAAATGTCTGTTTTTATAGAGATGTTCGCACTTACTGATGGTCAGTTAATCAAGTGCGATTGAATCAACTGTTTTACTAAGATTTATCTCAGTAAATTCTATTATTTGTAAATATTTCTGAAGTAAAGTACATGATCTTTTCCCTAACCACAAGGTGAAAACACCCAGGCCTTCTTCTATTAGCTATCCAACTGCTACTCTACGCAACCAACTCTTCTCAAAGCCAGTTGAGAGACAGAATTTCTTCTGCATGCCCAAGGTCTGCCCTCATATCTCCTCCTAGTTGGACATTAAAAACCCCACCTAGTAGGCATTCAAGAGAGGTCCATGTCAGATATCCTCAACATCTAAGCTAGCTCCTGTTGACGTGGAGAAATAACGCTTGTACTCTGAACTTCTCTGGAATATTCAAGCTCCCCACCCTGTCTCTAGGAGAGAGCCCAGACTCCCTTTGTAGGAAGCTCATTTCTGCCACTTTTTACTCCAATGTCATTCTTTTGGCCACCTCTGACTGCATGTCACTCTATATGAAAGAAAACTGACCAGGACATCCACTGTTTTGATGTCACACTCAGTACACTCAGCTCAGTCTTTTCGCCACAACTGCCCGGTAATCCATGAAACTTCCCCTGGCTTCTTGCCTGTGTGTTTGGGTTTCGCCCAGTGAACAAGAGGGTTGCTCTCAAGTCGGGGTCCTGACTGTCATCTTCAGTTCTTCAGCTCCCAGCTCTGATAAAACTTAGAAAGGATTCTAAGGGTGAGGGGTGACACGTGTTCAGCACCTTCATAGCTGAGGCAGCTGCAAGGGGCTGTGGTCTTAAGGTGTCCCATGCCAGCCGTGGGGGCAAACTGAAGCAGGAGTCCACTCAAGCTTGGCTCTCTTCTGGGACTTCAGCAGTAGATGGTAGATACCAGCAGGCAAGAAAGTTATGTCTTTGACAGTAGTTGAAGGAAAACTGGGGTGTTTAAAGAGTTCAGTAAGGAAGTGAAATAATAGTTTTCATTTGGCTTAGCAGTGATTCTGTTAAGTTTTTACAGAGATTTACTGAGATTGGCATAGTCTTGTTTTGATTTGTGGTCTTGGACAAAAAAGTGGCATTAATGAGGAGAGCAGACCTACGAACTAAAAAGTGCATCAAACCCTGAAATGAATGTCCTGTGGAAGCAGGATCTCAGTGTTACTCAGCGTCATGTATATATGTGCATTTTTTATGTAAAAATATAGCTACTTACCGTCAGGTTGTTTAGCTCTGCAACTGCTTCACACGAACTGCTCAGGCAGCCTTTGTGCCAGTATAAGGTTGTGTCAAACCCACTGAAATTCGCAGTTAAGTTAAAAGCCACATCTGGATCGTGGGTGTGTGGAAAAAAAGACAGTTCCAGGTGTTAGTTTTGACTTTCTCTCCATTTTGAACCGAAGTGCGTATGTGGATATTAGATTTTTTTAAAAGACAAATAAAATGTGTGTGCGGGGGGGGATATATGGAAGTAGGCCCTGAATTCTACCATAAATGTAAAATCTGTTAATTTGGGGAACTTTACACTCCACAAGACACAGAACCAATGTTAGCTTAATTAGCTAACTACAACTGAGGAATCACGATTGCAACAACTAATTTCAGATGGCAAACAAGACAACTAGTTTTGATTACCTGTGTATTAAACTGGGACATTCTGTTTAAATTTTACTGATATTGTTTAGAAATAAACCCGTCCAGGGCTTTCCTAACAGTCATTTAATAAAAACTAAAAAAGAATACCTGCTAGCCAAAAAAAACAAAAAACTTTTATGTATAATTATATTAAATAATAGGTGTCCATAGCAAATACTTTCTGCATAATGGCATTATGGCAGGCTGTGGGTGAGTCAAAACTAACACCATACTGTACTGTTGTCATGTTGACCAAAAGTCAGGCTAAACTGGTATAAGATCAGTGTCCTAGCTTACTAGAACAAGCATCTTATGCTAGTATGCTAGTAAGCTAATAAGCGTTGCATGTAGCTTTTTTGTAGTTAATAGGATAATGATCTTTAATCTGCTAATTTATGGAACTAACTAAAGAATATCTGTTAACAGTAGCAGCTTTACTTTTCTTGAATACTTTACTTTGTTAGTCTTTAATATTGAAATCCCTGAATAATTCCTAGAACAGCTTTAAAATTGTTATTTTGGGAAAAGCAACATAAAAATCTGAAAATAAGAATGGTGTTGAAGGTTGGCAACAATATAGAAAGCAGTAGATATAAATTAACAATATTAGCCAGCGACCTTTGTGTTAAAACATCAATATCTATAAACATAAGTGTACCAATGTGCATACTACTTATAGAGAGTGCTGTTGCACAAGAGGTCAAAATGTTGTGCAGATTAGTCATGTGGTTTTTTGGGGGGGGGGGGGGTTGCTTTAGCTTTTAATTTCATTACCCTGAGCAGCATTAATGGCTGAATCTTTCTCTATGGCCTTCAGTATTTCCCCTTCCACATACTGGAGGCTCCAGGGAGAGTCCTCATCATCCAACAGGATAACGTTGATTGCGATCCCATTCTGACAGTCTCCAACACCAGGACACGATGCCACAAGAAGTCCGAAGGTAAATAAACACAGCAACCAGCTTCCCGAGCCCATTCTCAGCTCTGAGGTGAGTGCTTGTGTTTTTTAGCCCTTAAAGGGAGTCCATGGTGTCCACCGATCCGGAATCCAGTGCAGTAAAGTCACCAAAACACTCGGAAAACTCCCTCTTAACTTTTGATCACCTTGAATAAAGCTTTGGCTGATCCACCGAGGCTTTGCTGAAAGGTTTACTTTGAAGAAAAAACAAAATCCAGTGCGAAAGTCTTCTCCTCTTTCAGCTTCCCTCTAAGCGCTACTCACCTGTGCTTTCTATGTCACCATGTTAATATACAACCTTTAACAGACGCAGGCCATATAACCTTGTCCAGTGAAGTGTCATGGCCTGCATAAATTACAGGCTTAAAGCAAACACGCAGAGCATGGGTTGGTTTTTAACAATGATTTTACACTCACCAATTTAATTTAATGGAGGTTCCTACTATGAAATTGTTTTGTGCAGAAATACAGTTCAATTGGCAAAAAGGAAAATGACCCATAAAAAACATGATTAAACCCTGAGATATGTTAATTTAAGAAAAGGGTAAGGCATCAATGGCCACATGGGACACGTTTATCAGTAAAGGTGAAGCTGTAAAACAAATGAAAATCAGTCCAAAATGTATTCTTTCTTCATGTTTTCCACAGCTGTCCAGTGGAGCCCGATTGGAGTCTTTGCCGGCCCAGTTCTGTCCATGGCCTTATGTTTGACAGACTTCTTTTTTTTTGAAGGGGTTTATTTTAATGGCAGAAATGTTTCTGTAATTATCCACTTTAGTAGTCTTCTGTGGTTTTTCAGAGCTTTTAGCATTGCTGTGCTGGCCAGGGCATTCGTTCTTTTGTGTTGATTTGTCCTCAACTAAAGTCTTTGCTATTTCTCTGACAGGTTTGTTGAGGTTTTTCAACAGGTCAGTGAATTGTTCAATTCATTTTGAGCCTCTGAAATTTTAGAACAATATATATCCCTGCAATTCCTAAAGACTTCATGTCTTCTTCTTCTTCTTTTTTTTAAATTTAAACCCTTTGAATTTAAGCTGGAAATCTGTACTTCATTCACAGCTTGACTATTTGATTTAAAATCCTCCTTTTGGGTAAAATAAAGTGGCAGACAGCACTGGATTGTAGTGGTGCGATTTTAGGTTTACCTATACATGAAAACTCATATATTGACCAGCAAAATCCATTATTTAAATTAAAAGAAACCACCAGCATGAAGATAGACAAATAAAGAAGAAAAGGGAAAAAATGGTGGAAAATCGAAGTTAGAGCTGAGCAAAAACAACCCTCATTCAGTTCTTACAGAACAACAGGCATTGGTGTCTACGTGCCACAGACAGAGCCAGACACACAGCTTATAAACGTCTGAATCACTCCTGTCAGGAAAGGACGACCAAGAAAGAAAAAAAAAAGAGAAGAACAAAGGTTGGTCAGGCCATAAAATCAATACCAGATAAGATGGCTCGGCTGTGAAACCACACATACACGGATGATTCAGTTCACCGGTGATTACTATCAAACTGAGAGTCCCCTCTAAGTTAGCGCAACCTCTTCACCTTAATTAACATGAATACACACACAGTCAGTTAACTCTGACTGTGTTTAATGGCCTGAGCAGCTCCACAGAAACACGCAGTCAAAACAATCAGCATGTGAACAAAAAAAAAACACCCTTTTACTTCCTCTCAACATAAACACAAAGATTAGTCACTGTGCTATTGAGGGAACCTGACCTTGGCAATAATGATTGATAATAGCAATAATATACTAATAAACTAATTATTAGTAATGCAGTAACTATGTTATTCTATTACATTTAGGTCTTATCCACAACTACAAGCTGTAAGCAGCAGAGGAACATACTGGGATCAAGTTCATTTTATTTTTCATTTTATTACAACAGTTCCTATTTTGATTGGTTATTGAATTCACAGCTGTGTAAAAAAAAAAAAATCCCATAAAGTCACTGTCTGCTGGTAGCATGTGGCTGCAGTGTTCAGGATTTAAAGACAGTTGAATGTAAACATCACATTTGAACTAAACAAACAACATTATGAATCTGACCAAAGTCCTCCTCGTTCTCCTTATCCTTTCCTGCCTTCATTTTTTTTTTTTAAATCAATTTTACTGATTTTCCTTTATAACTGGAGCATCTTCTGCTTCACTCACTTTCAGGTTCATCCCAAAGTACTACTGTATATTTATTGGCCATATTCACAGATGCTCTTCACATGTTTTACACTGCTCTAACGGTGAATGTGAAAGAGCTGCTAAGTGACCGAGTGCAGTATGTGTTTTAAATGTCTCACAACTTTGTTTCTCATCGTTTCTCCCTCCCTGTTGTTGTCTAACAGATGAACTTTCTTGTCATTACTGATTCAAATGAACCCCAATGGCATTGATAACCAATTACAGGTTATCTCTGTGTTGTTGCTTGATCAGTGATCAACTCTGACTTGGTACATGTAGTCAAGTATTGCGATTGTGTTGGTGTTCTTGTCCTTGCGCATTACTATTTTATGATTTTATTATATTTTATGGAAGCATCAGGATCAGGATATTGATGAAACCTTTCAGGAGGATGCCCACTAATTAAATAAGATCCACCTCAGTAATATGGAACTATAAAAACTTTAGATTAGCTTTTAATGCAACAATATAACAGTAAAAATTATGCTCAGCTGGTACTAAGGGCCCCAAGCTGTGCCAGGAAAATACCACCAGCCTGAACCATTAATACAAGACAGGGTGGATCTATGTTGTCATGTTGTTTATGCCAAATTTTGAAAATATATGGAGAAGATTTTTTCTGTCTTCTGTTGTCCAGTTTGGTGAGCTTTTGTAGACCGTAGACACAGATTCCTGTTCTTAGGTGATGGGAGTGTTCTTCAGCAGCTGTTGCCCATCTGTAGCACTCTGGGCATTCTCCTCTAGCCTGAGAAAAACAACCATGCCACATTCAGAGTCACTTAAATCACCTTTCTTCCTCATTCTGCAGGGTCAGCAGTTTAAATTGACCATATCGACACGCCTGAAGGCACTAACCTGCTCCCACGTGATGGCCCAATTAGATATTTGCAGTAACGAGCAGTTGAGCCTAATGAAGTGATGATATGATGGTAAATAGAATTGAAGTCTGCTGTCTATCTGAGATGACATATGTCCAGTTTTTTATTCCTGTTTGTGTGAGTTTGTGTGACGTTTCAACCCACTTACTTTGTTTTTTGCTCCATGACTTTTACATCCATCACACATAGCTATGTAATGAACCAGGAGAATAGTTCTGCTCTGACGCCCTCTAATGGACAGGATATGGACAAGCACAACACAAATGCAGCAAAATATTTTCACAAAAAAAAAACGTCAAAAGTAAGAGGGCTCTCAAAATACCTACCTACTTACTGACCTGCTTACTTGTCTATGAAGCAGCACCAGTGAAGGATGGAGAAACTCACAGCAGGACCTTTTCCTTTTGTGAATACCATTGTAAGTTTTATTGAAATTTTTCCTTAACGACAAAATACAGGGTCACAGTGATTTGACAAAATTAAAAGTGCTCGCCAACACAAACTCTTTTCTCCCACAGTAAAGAAACTACACATATATAGTGTGCTACAATGATGTTAAGTCACATTTGTGGCCCAAAAAACCCAGAATAACTAAATAATAAGTAAAAAAAAGAAAAATCAAAGATGCATAGGATATCTGACGATATCTCTCTGAAGGCTCCGACTGTGTTACTGCATGATGAATTAACACATTCTACATGAAGATTACGACAAACGGTACAGAACATGCTAATTTCCAAAACAAACAAAACTTGCTTGTCATTTCGAACGCCACATAGTTATATTAAAAATTAGACAAAGATTACATAGAAATTAGAAACTTGTGTTAAGAAAAGTTTGTTTTTTCCTTTTTTTTGCCTCTCGATAACGACATGGACCGTAGCAAAGGGATCTTGACCGGGTAGTATCATAAGAGTGAGGTGTGCACTGTTTTTTTTTTAAACAAGCTTAGTTATGCACAAGTACTTGAAAATGCAGCTTTTAATTACCAAACACCTGATGTTCTCCTAGTTACAAATGAAAATAAATAGGTCAATAAATAAATTATTGTGTTAGAATTACATTTGGAAGCATTTGCTGCTCTTTTTTTGTTTGTTTTGTTTTTTTCCACAGTCATTTGCCGTTACATATGAGATTTTCTACAGTAAATACTCAAATGTTCAACCTGCCATCCATATTGAAAAAAAAAAAATCAACAAATTCTCCTCAGCTCGACCCTCCAGGAGGCCTTAAGAGCTTGAATGATTTCAAGAAATAGTTCAACGTTTACTGAAATTTTCTTTTCTGCTCACATGCTGAGAGCTGCATGAAAAGATCAGCATGGCTCTCGTAGCTGTTTTCATACATACATACATATACATAAACTTACACATACATACACAAAATGTAAGGAAATTCATGTTTGGTTTATTATTTCTTTGTTGTAATGATGCTTCTTGGTAATAAATCTCATACCAGTGGAAAGTTTATTTCCCCTTAAATGATACCACATTTGTAAGGACAATGCATTTGTGGGTTGAGCAGCAGAGTTGAGTTTGCTGTGTTCTTCCACATGCTACTAAATTGTCAATATGTCTTTTTTTTTTCTCATACCAGTGGAACCCACATACTCACTCTGCTGCTCGACCCACAAAAGGACAATGCTTTTGTGGGTTGAGCAGCAGAGTGAGTATGTGGGTTCCACCCATGTAAAACTTGGCAAATCTTCTCTGCCAATACCATACAGTTATTCTGCTATTCACTTTTGCTTGGTGTTGTTTGTTGGAGTGGATGATTGGTCTGAAGAAAAAAAGACATATTGACAATTTAGTAGCATGTGGAAGAACACAGCAAACTCAACTCTGCTGCTCAACCCACAAATGCATTTTCCTTTTAAATGTGGTACCATATAAGGGGGCACAAACAGACTTTCCACTGGTATGAGAATTATTGCCAAGAAGCATTGTTGCAATAAAGAAATAATAATCAAACACAAATGTTTTTAATTTTTGTCCTAAGTTTATATAATCAGGTAGCAGCTGGTTAGCTTAGCCTAATGTTCTAGGATAATTAAAATAAATGCCAGGCTACCTCTCGTCCCTTTTTCTGGTCTTAATGCTATCCTAAGATACGTTAATGCTATTCTGTGGCTGCTTGCTATATTTTCATATTTACCACACATAAATTATCAGCTAAAGTAAAAAATATAAGGTGGAAAATATATTGCCATTGCTGCTAGGCTAACTGTTATCACGTTCTTTTAGTTTAATAATTAGAGGTCATGGTAATGTAAACATCACTTCATGTATTACTGCTAACAAGGGTCGCTAAATTTGAGCAGAAACCCAGACAGAAGCGTAGGACTCAGTCTGAGAATGGCTATGTAACAAATGGTTTAAATGGTGAATTACTGTTAGGCTCTAATGATCCATTTTCAGTGCCGCAGTTTCTAAAGCTATTCTTAGCTGTAATGAAGCTGAAACTACTTTCTCGGTTTGTGGGACACAGCTGCAGGTGATCCTGTGCCCGATGAGGATGCAGGTATTTGATATGGCTCTACAAAGAGTCCTAAAAAGATTCCTGGGCACAGATTAGGCTACATTTGCTGGCAAGCCTGTGTAAACATAAGCACATTACTGATCGTATGCACTCTCCGCTGTTTCTGGATCAGTGTTGTTGCTAAACAGTGGAAGCCTGATGTTTAGAGTTTGTCTTGTGTGTGCAAAGCTTAGTTTAAACTTTTTTTTTTTCTATAAAAGAGTAGCTTGGGAACTTGCTTTTTTGTGTTTTTCTATATTTTAAAACAAGATTTGTTCCAGCAGCGTGAAACTGAAGGTTAAAGCATTTGCCACACGCCAGAAGCGTGAGAGTAGGAAACCCCTGACATGAAGGTGAAATCACTCCTATAATCTGTAAGGCAAATAACTGTGTTTCCCAAAGTGTTAAACTATTTCTTTAAGATCATTGACATCACCTGACAACCCACAGTGTGAGAACTGCTGACATTAAATGTCGATCCTCTTTACACGTGCTTTATAACACCCACATCAAATCTAGCTGCATCTGTGCTCGAGCACATCCACAGGTGATCACTCCATCCTCTGCCCGTTCCTTGACCCTCTGATCATTTCCTCCACCAACCCCAAACCCTCTGGCCTGGTTTTCCAGCAGCAAGCTCACACACCCACCACTTACTGTCTACCATAAAAACTTTAGACCGTCATAGGAGCTTGCTACAATAATGCTGGATTTCTACACTTGCCAAATAGAAAAAAATACTGTAGCACTACAATATTTAGAAGAAAACATCTTCCTAAACACGTGAAACTTCTCACAGCACTTGAGGCCGAAACGCATTAAGAGTGAATTGAAAATATGGAAAAGTTACAAGTGAAAGTATACTCATTATTTTTGAATTTTTGAAGTGTTTTTTCCTTTGAATCAGTCTTCTTCTCCCTCTTCTGCAGTTGTAAACATAGACAGTATGGCTAAAATGAATGTTTTCAGTCTGACATTTTGAATGAACCTTGGCAGTGGTGGCATACAGCGTGAATATGTCAAAGAGGGAGTTACAGCACAAACCTCCACTGACCTGCTCCCAAAAACTCAAAGTGCATGTCTATATGGCTGAACTGTTTCATTTGCTCAAAATGCATTTCGGCCCCTAACACATCTTTATCCAACTCATTAAAGACACTTCCTTTACAACCACTTCTTTCCCAACTAAAATATATTCCCTACCTCAAAGTAAAATTGCTAGCACCAAACCCTGAACCCCTTTAACCCACCAACAAAAATAATCAAACCTAAATAATGAAACCATGGCTTCCAAATAAAAACATTCAAACACATACATTCAAATTTTAACTCCCAACCCTAACTTTTATATCTAGGAGTTCACTTTCAATGTCACTACCACCTCAGGCCAGCGCTCACCCACCGCACACCAAGCTCGGATCCCTCTGCCCCAGACCTGATCCTACCGTTTCCTTCCCCGAAACATAAAATCTGAAATTAAGTCTAAACCCCTCTTTGCCTTTGCAGATTTGAAACTTAAATCGCTGGTCTAGGAGCTGATGATCTGACCCGACCAGGTCTCATGCTTTGTTCCTGGATTCAGGTGGGTGATCACCACCTCGACAGCCTGAATCTTCTGGTTCTTGGGAGGGATGGGGCACACTTTGTACGTAACCTCGTCTCCTTCCATAGGCACGTACTCTCCCTCAATGCTGTTCAGGAAACAGACAATTCAAAGGAAAATGTAAAAACAAAGCATTTTTCACATTTTTGCAGAGCACTTTCTTTCAAATTAGATTATGAAAGCTAAAATGAGTACTTATTTTCACACCAACCAAGCTGCTATATTCATGCACAACAGCCAATGAGAATTCAGTTTGAGAAATAGTTCTGGTAACAGTGATCAGATTTCATTAAACATTTCTCCACCACTGATCCCCATTTCCACCAAACCTGGAGCACTCGACCTATAGACTGTATATAAAAGATGATCACTTGACATCGTCGTTTGATTTGAATAACAGTTTTGACGCCTCGAATAAACAAATGAGATTAAAACTACTGTTAATATCAGCATGAATTTGAGATGTTAAATGTTCAAATTCAGATCCTTGACCCAATATTCAAGGTTAGAGCCTGATTGATTTAATGGCAGATTGATATAATCAGTCTTGATCTATTTTTATCAGTATCTACAAAGAAGAATTATTTTTATTATGAAGAAAAATAATGTATTACACCTTTTATTATGAAGAATAAAACGTGAGAAAGAGACAAAAGATGAACTCTTAAGTGAGCACTGATGTGATGTTGTATAGTTCGTCCACCAGAGACCACTCTACAATTTCCTGATCTGAATAGAGATGCGCAGAGTGTAAATGAATAAGTAAATAATTACACATAACACATGTTAGAGAATTCTGTTTCTGTTTTGTGAGTCTGAAAAAAAATAACAATATCGGCGCATTTATCTGAATATCAGATTTTTTAATTCACCAAATATATCATAATATTTTAATGTCTTAAAAATCATACATTTCTGACCCTCTAATTCTGAGGGAATATATAAGAATATAAACTTATCAGAAAAGTGTGTATTAGGTCATAAATAAAATTAGTTTTAATTTAACATCTTATTTACAATCAGATGTGTTTTTACAGTGAGAGAACCCCCCCCCCCCCTTTGCTGGCCATTAGAAAGAAGGCAGGCTTAAGCCATTTTCACACTGGCTTCACTTTTCAATCCCGGAGGCTATGTCCATCTTTTATATACAGTGTACAGTTACCATCTACTTCACAGCTGATTCCAGTCATTTAAAAAAAAACAAAAAAAAAACAGAGAAATTACATACAGAAATTACACAGTCATAAAATAAGTACTATACAGTCTTGTGTAACCCACATTTACTTGCTGCTGATGTGTGCATGTTAAATAGACTGGTCTGTGAGTAAAAAAAAAAAAGTCCAAAGAAAACTTTGATACCAGGACATCTCAGTGCGGTCACTCACTCAGAGATGTGGACAAAGATGTCCTCTCCTCCGTGTGAAGGCCGTATGAATCCGTGACCCTGAGACCTGGAGAAGTTTTTACACACCCCTTTATATACAGGACCTGATTTAGCTCGCACTGTCCTGCAGAGGAAGAGAAATAGAGTGTGTTTTAAATAAACAGCATAACTATTTTACAAAATTATTAGTTAAAAAGAGAGAGCGAGAGAGCACCAGTAGCCCTGTTTGTACTCACGCTGAGTATGTGCGAGTGCGTTTAGTAGGCAGTGGGCTAGGCAGCTCTTTGGGCTGTGGTGGTTTCCTCTCCTTCTCCCAAACCCGGCTGCCCTCCCTCAGGAAGGGAAAGGAGAGCTGCAGGGGAGTGCGCGGGGAAGTGAGGGGCAGTGGGGGGACTGCCGGTGAGGAGGGGTCAGGGTCTGACATCGTGACTTGTTAGAGTCTGGGGTTTTCTATTGCTCTCTTTTTGGGTTTCCTCCAGCAACTCGCAAAGAAAGGGAAGGAGGAGGGTTCACACCTCCTGCATGGCACAAGCGTTGGTGAGGGAGAGGAGGATTTTCAGAGGAGAGCTCTTACAGGTGAAGCAGTGGAGCAAACCCTAAATTAAAGGAACAAGACAAAGGATTAATGCCAGAAAGAGAATACAGCTTTGCCAGTGGCACAAAGGTGAGGAGTAAAAGTCACAACCTACAGAGAAAACCAGTATATCCAAATAAGCACAAGGCTTTCTATCTGATAAAAATTTAGTAGAAAATACTGATTAATTGACACATTTTCAGTTATTTCAGCTTGTGTTGGTACAAATACAGCTCAGTTTAATTTATACAGTGTCATTATGTGCCTGGTTCCTAGCAGTAAAGTCTGTTTTTTTTCAAATATAATGAAACTACAATATATAGCATGTGCCCTTTAAAGCTTTCCTTTACTCACATTGTTGCACTATAAACATTATCACCACAATAAGAATTTAGAAAATACATATATTGTTGCATAGCCTCTCCAAACTCAGTATTTGATAAACTGAAAAGGCTTAGTATTCCTTCAGGCTACGGAAAACAAGCATCACCTCTTAAACCAATAAAGCCTAAAGGTCCTGTTATGATGTAAATATCAGTCCTCTCCTGGAAGGCCAGGGCTCAGCTCATCACATATTATTAGATTAAAGTGCCCCACTCTACCGGACTGACATCCATTACAGGATTGGTCTGCATTCAAACGACGAGCCGCTCCATCAGCCGTTTAATTTCAGATCTGGCCATCGTGCCTTGACACAAACCCAACTGCCATTTCAAAGCCACTAGATGATGAATACCGTATTAGCTAGCTCATCAAACAAACGGCTTTGGGGCATTGTTCAACAGAGGTTAAACACCTAACGCTAAAACCTGGTTTATCAAACAAACACAGATTGTGGGTGGGTGGGT
>VURO01035132.1:0-21865 GCA_015108175.1 Pelvicachromis taeniatus | reverse complement strand
GGTTCCGAATGACAGCAACATCAGGAAGAAGGAACACGAGAAGCTTGAGAAATACCAAGGGCTCAGGGAAGAGCTGGAGAAGATGTGGAGGATGAAGGTAACAGTGGTCCCAGTGGTAATAGGAGCCCTCGGTGCGGTGACTCCCAAGCTAGGAGAGTGGCTCCAGCAGATCCCAGGAACAACATCGGAGATCTCTGTCCAGAAGAGCGCAGTCCTAGGAACAGCTAAGATACTGCGCAGGACCCTCAAGCTCCCAGACCTCTGGTAGAGGACCCGAGCTTGAAGGATAGAACGCCCGCAGGGGCAAGCGGGGAATTTTATTTTATATATATATATATAATTTTTTCCACTAAATATACCAAATTGCTGATTTATTCACTCCAATTTTTTCTTCTCTCTCTCTAATGGATTTGTGTTGTTCCTGCAGTCTAAATAGAGACAGTTTTACTTGCACCGAGGTCTCATCTGACCACATGTTGATTAACAGAAACACCTTCCAAATACAAATAAACACACTTTGAATCATCTGCAGACCTCTTAACGGCTTAATTTATGCTCAAATAATCAAGGAATAGTCAGCACCTGTCTGAGAAACAGCTTTTGAGTGAGCTATCCAATTAAACTACCTATAAAAATAGAGAGAGACTGCATATAAAAATAGCTTTATTTCACCAACTGTTAATGCAGTTACCAACATGACGAATACAATTAACTAACTAATTAACTAACTAAAAGTTAAATGTATTTTGGTGCTAAGCTAAAATGCAAAACGTGTGTGTCAATATCAAAAAAATATAAGTACCCTATAATTTTCCTATAGCTGTTTAGATGTCTTCTACGTCATTACTTAAGAGTCCATTCATCACGAGTCAGTCCATCCAGAAATAACTAGAGGATAATTAGACACCCCTTCTCAAATACATGGTCATTGAGCAGCTCTCCTCTGACCCACTTCGTACCGAGCTCTCTGGATTTATCAAATAAATGGAAACACAAACTTCAAAATACTAAATAAATTGGTGTCTTCCTGCAGTTAAAAATCACAGAAAGACAGCTGCTAAAGACTAAATACTCAAGTATTACACTATTAAAGATTTATATATAATATTATTATTTATACCTTACAACTATGAGCAAGTAAACATGTAGAATTCCGCTCTTCCTTTGATTTAATTATGTAATTAGATATTAATTAGGTACACCTGCTCAAATGGTTTTTAGCAAATATCTAATCAGCCAATCACATGGCAGAAATTCATTAAGATTTAGGCACGTAGCGATAGTAAAGATGAAGTTTTTGTTGAAGTTCAAACTGAGCATCACAATGGGGAAGAAAGGTGATTTCAATGACTTTGTACATGGCATGATTGTTGGTGCCAGACAGGCTGTCTGAGTATTCCAGAAACTGCTAACCTACTGGGATTTCCCCACACAACCATCTCCAGGGTTTACAGAGAATGGTCAGAAAAACAGAAAATATTCAGTGAGCAACAGTTCTCTGGCTCAGAGGTCAGAGAAGAATGGCCAGACAGCTTTGAATTGATAGGAAGGTAACAGTAACTCAAATAATCAATTGTTATATGGAGAATACCATCTCTGTTCTCTGTACAATAAACGGGCTACACCAGCAGAAGACCACACTGGGTTCAACTCCTGTCAGATAAGAACAGGAAACAGTTAACATTCTACATTCATTCTTTAAGATTCTACAGACATTCTTCATTCTACAAATGAAGATTGGAAAAACATTTTCTGGTCTGACGAGTCTTGATTTCTGCAGCCACGTTCAGGTAGTTGGGGCAGAATTTGGCTTAAACATCACGAAAGCATGGAGCCATTCTGCCTTGTATCAAAAAATTCAGGCTGTTGACGATGTTGTAATGCTGTGGAGGATATGTACTTGGCACACTTAGGGGCCCCTTTAGTACCAACTGAGCATTGTTGAAATGCCACAGCCTGCATGAGTATTGTTTATCATTCTTCTGATGGCGGCTTCCAGCGGGATAAAACACCACGTCACAGAGCTCAAATCATCTCATACTGTTTTTTTTAATATAATGACAATGAGTTCACTGTGCGCCACAGTCACCAGATCTCAATCTAAAAGAACATATTGGAAAATGGTAGAATGAGAGATTTGCATCATGGATGTGCAGCTGACAAATCTGCACCAACTGTGTGATGCTGTCATGTCAATATGGAGAAAAATCTCTGTAGAATGTTTCCAGCACCTTGTTGAATCCATGTCGCCAAGAATTAAAGCAGCTCTAAAGGGCAAAAGGGGATCTAACCCGATAACAGTTTGGGATATCCAGTGAAGAGGCCAGTGAATGTGAGGAGTGCATTATTCACATTTGTTATGTACATCTAATTCTCTCACGTGTGTCGATTATTAAACCACATTTATCTAATATAAAATAATACATTTGAATTTAGTAGAACAGCACTTTGAAACTGAGACCATTTGTGAAATACTGAAGGTGCAAATGAACCTCCTGAAGCCCAGAGATCTTAATTTAACAGAGTCTGTTTTTTTTCCACTCCTGTTGTTTATAGAACATATGCGACAACCTTTATATGCAATGAATACAGATTCAAACAAGCCTTTAAAATATCTAGAGATTAATCTAATTTAATTGCAGTATATGATTCGTTTAGGTCTGAGCCTGAAGGAGAAGCGCTGCTGTAGATTTCATTCTTACAAATATTTCATCGGGGACTGAGCAACCATCAGCAGCAACAATAATTTTTTCATGACTTCGTGTCTAATTCGAGACACAAAGTGGTTGTGGGGTGGGGGCTGTTTGTGCTTTCAGGCTATTATTAAAAGTGTAATAAATCCTTTGGAGCAAAACCAATAAATAGCAGCAAAAGGCTGAGATATTTTCAGGGCCAAATACCAATATTGAAAAAGCTTCTCCTCTCTTGCACACAGCCTAAACAGCGTTTTTGCTATGGGGACCAGCAATGCCATTAATTGGTTGAACAAAAACACAGCAAAACTCCACCACCTAGATTCATATCAAATCAATAATTCATCAAAACTACAGAGATTTAATGACATTTTCATAACACCACTCTCTCCCTTCCCTTTAGTCTGACAATGACAAATTGCTTTGTTTTAATCAAAACCTCAAATCTCTTAGCCAGGTTGAGTGCCTCCTCCGTTGTTTTTAATACAATGCTATCTGTCTGTGCAGTGCTGGTAGGTGTGCACATGTGTGCATGTGTCATTTATCTTGATGTTTCAGCACCTATGAACATGAACTATTTATTCTCTAATTTTCACCTTAAGGGGAAACTCCAGATTAACTTTTATTTCTGGCTTTGTGCACTAATTGCATAAATTCCTGCTGATGTGTTACCAAAACATGGGTGGTTTTCCAAAAATAAAAACATTGTTATGTGATAATCAAAAACTGCTGCCCCTTCTTGACAATCATTAAATTAACCTGCCTTGTTAATGGCAAAGGAATACCGGCTAACCTGCTCCTTTATTTGGAGAGTATATGGTGATAGTCATCACAGCTGCCAAAACCCAAATTTTCTTGGAAGTGAGCTGACGTGAAAATGGCCAACAGTGACTCATTACTTGCACTGAAAAAAGAAGATAAAGAAAAATGCTCTGGGGACATTTACATGCTTGAGTCCAAGATACAAACCCAGCCAGAAGTTTGAATCAGTTCTGGATTTCCTTCCATGGTGAAGTCACTGCCTATGCTGGCTAAAGGTGGCGTATCTGTAGGCTATTTACTATTTTTTGTTTTCACATTTGGTTAAAATCTGCTCCTTTGGATTTCTTAAGATTTTGTTTTTTTCTTATACATATAAGAAAATATATGAAATATACATATATGTATTTCATATATATATATGAAATATATATATGAAATGTATATTCTGTCTTATGTCTCTCTTATCAGGTAGTTCGACAATTTGCTCCCCACTTGTCTGCCACCGTGTTTCTCAGGTTGTTCCGCTATTTTTATTCTTTTTTGTTTTTCTGTTCTTTTTAAAACTCTTTAAGTTGTACCCCATTGGCTTCTTCTCTGCAGTTACTCAAATAGTTCTTTCTCTCCTTGAAGTTCATCAGAATATTTATTTAATCATTATTTTGTATCCTTCTTCTGTCTTTTTAACTTTGAAACAGATATACAGAGATATTGTGAAAAAATGAAGGAATAAATACTCATACTAGGGAAGGCATTTCTAAGAGTACACATAGAAAACACTTGTTTTGCAAAGAAAAAAGGAAAGGCTACCCTTTACATACATTTTCAATTTGTTTCTGTATTATTCTTAGTGTAGCTGTCATAGAGGAGGACCCAAATGTGGACAATTAAGGCAACTGGATAAACTGACAAGATACCTTTATTTAAACTGACAGAAAAATCCAAAAATCCAACTAAAAACATCACAACATAAAGAACTCTGGCAGCAAAAATATACAGGAGTAAAACAAGACACAATGAGAGAAAAACACCTCAATATATACACAAGAGAGCAATTAGGAGAAGTGAACACAGCTGGGGGGAATTGAAGCCCAGGTGAAGAGAATCTATGTAATGACAAAGAGGAAATAAAGTTAGACAAAGCACAGGAAACAAAGGAGTACCAAAATAATACAGGAAGTAACAAATGGAAAAGAATAAAAGAACAGAACCCCAAAGGAACCATAAACTTTACAAAACTCAAAATACAGGGACCCAGGACTATGACAGGAGTCTTACTAAAAGTCTGGCAAGGTGGCCAAAGATCAATAAATTTGTTCTTATTGTAAAGAAATTATTCTTAGAGCATCTGAAATACTGCTAGAAATTACATTCACTTTATCACCCCTCTACAGCACAGTGTTGCCCCTGGGCAAAGAGTTTTTTTTTTAACCTTATGCCCAGTACATCTGATCTTAAACTATCCCAACCAACCAGAGTGTTTGAAAAAGAATCAAATTCCAGTCCAGTAAGGTGTGGGAGTCACTATCGAGCATGCCATGTTTGTGTGTACATTTCACATGTTGCTGAAACAATTCAGTTCAGTTCAATTCTATTTTAATATTATAGCGCCAAATCACAAAGAGATCAGATGACATTCAACACAATTTTGTGTTGCCCCTTCTTGAGCCTGGTTCTGCTGGAGGTTTCTTCCTGTCAAAAGGGAGTTTTTCCTTCCCACTGTCACCAAGTGCTTGCTCACTGGGGGCCATCTGATTCTTGGGGTTTTCTCTGTATTATTTTAGGGTCTTTACCTTACAATATAAAGCACCTTGAGACAATTACTGTTGGGATTTGGAACTAAGTCAAATGAAATCAAACAAGGGAAGATGGAGGGTACCTGGGTGCACAGATACACCAAAGTGATGTGTATAAAGTGTAATGTGCACTGTTTTACAGCACAGAAGAACTGTTTTGTGAAGTTTCCAACAGAGTGTGAGTCCTGTCTCATAGCATTAGAATCAATATGACATGACACTGGACAATATGAACTCAATCAAGTCATACATGTAAATATGTTTTAAGTGTTTTTCAGATCTTTGTTTCATAATCTTTTGACATTTTTGGAAATTTCTCTTGCACAGTTGCTTTGTGATACATAAGTTAATTATTTTCTCTATTATTATGTTTTGTTTTGTTTTTTTACTTTTGTTGCACAACATTGCCTCTGGGTAACAAAAAAATATCTTGGAGAGGGGGTGTCTGAAATATAAAGTTTTTTGTTTTGGCAATAAAATGGCCCAAAGTGAGTCAGTAACTGATGTTGAATAATTTTCAGCATGTACCATCAAATTGTGTGCAAAAGAGGGCTTCGGGTATATGTCGTAGGACCATAGGGGCTATTTGAGTACAGTGAACTCATTGTCATGTTCAAGAAACCAGTTTGAGGTGATTTGAACTTTGTGATATGGAGCTTTATCATGCTGGATGCAGCCATCAGAAGATGGACATACTGGATCTGATGATCATAAAGGGATGGTTGTCAGTTGGTACTGAGAGATTCAAAGTGTGCCAAGAAAATATCCTACACACCATTACCCCACAACAGCCTGAACTGTTGATATAAGGCAGGTTAGATCTCTGCTTGCATATTGTTTTTGCCAAATTCTAACCCTACCTTTCAGACCAGCCAACGTTTTTTTCAATCTTCTGTTGTCTAAGTTTGTGAACCGCCCATATGAATTTTAATGTCAGGTTTCTGTGTACCATTGTAGCACATCTGCTTTAAGATGTGGCATGTTGTGCATTTAGAGATGCTTTTCTGCATACCTTGGTTGTAAACATTTGTGTATCTGAGTTACCATTACAGGTCAAAGCAATCTGGCCGTTCTTCCTATTACCTTTAACTTCACCTTTAACCTGCCATCAGTAGGTCAGCAGTTTCTGAAATACTCAGACCAGCCCACCTTTCACCAACAACCATGCCATGTTCAAAGTCACTTAAGTCACATTTCTTCCTCATCCTGATATTTGATTTAAACCTCAGATGGTTTAAATTGAGATTGTTTGTTTCTTCAGTGAGTCAAAAGGCCCAGATCTACTTCTAATTGAGGACATTAAAGAGAAATAAATCTACAATGAATGTTTAATTTTCCAGCTTAATTAAGTGCTTAATGATGTAGCTGACTCTAAAAAGTGAAATATACTTGTGAAATATAAAAAAGAATATGAAAAACTGAAATATGCTGCCAAAGGTGATGTTCACTTCGCCATTCATAAAACGAAAAGTTTCTTTTCATGCATGTAAG
The DNA here is from genome assembly GCA_015108175.1 of Pelvicachromis taeniatus. Lineage (NCBI taxonomy): Eukaryota > Metazoa > Chordata > Actinopteri > Cichliformes > Cichlidae > Pelvicachromis > Pelvicachromis taeniatus. Next base: position 15,126 of record VURO01035132.1, on the reverse strand, counting down.
CCTGGTCTTTGTCCAGCCATCAGCTGATTTGAAATATGATGTTTGTATCTGCAAGGCAAAAGTTCCATCTGAACCACGCTGTCAACATTTCTGTCAAGAGCTCAGTACATAAACTGCTGGAAGCAAAAAAAAAAAAGAAGAAAAAAAAGAAGAAAACCCCAACATAGCAGGTTTTCCATTCTGAACATCTCTGCAAAATAAAATTGTTTTTCAGCTACTTCTCAAGTAGTTGCAGAGAGAGCTAAAGTGTGTCGTAATGCATCATCGGTGTGTCAAAGCAGGAAGGGAACACTACTTAACCGAAAAAATAGGAATATTTTGTCAGGCATCGTCCAGACAGGCTTTGGAAAAGATATATTGAGATATACACCAAGCCCCAGCCTCACCCGCTGATTCATATTGTGCACAGCAGCTCTCACAAAAACAGGAACCTCTGGGGTGGTGCTAGTAGGTGTCTGAGACTGCATCTAATGGCAGCACATCCTGTGGGCATTTTGCATAGTGGGGTGGAGACTCCATTGTTGTGTCTATCCAGTCAGTGTTCAATCAAATATTGACTGGATATGACACTTCTCACTTGCTGGTGTTCCTTGAGACTTTCCTGAATCCCAACCTGCCGGTGCAGGCCAAAACCATCGGTGAGTAACAAGGAAATGGTTAGTATGCTTAGCCTGCAGCAATTTTTAGGTGGTTGTATAAGTTAAGGTAACATCAACATTATTGCTATTTCCCAAGTTTTCCTGGCTATTCACTTCACATGCCTTTGGTTTTATTGTGGCTGATCAGTGTACATGTACAGACTGTGTAGCTACACTGACCTGCATGGCTGTCCTCATTGAGGTGTCCTCAGATAAGGAAGCATCATTAAAATGTTGTCTTCAAACACCTGCACCAGTTGAACTGCTTTTCCTCTCATAAATATCATATAATCATTTAAAAACTGAATTTTTATGTGATGATATGAATTACTCGGGTTATCTTTGTCTAAATTAAAATTTAAAAGTGTAACAAATTTAAAGTGTAAAAATATGCAAAAAATCTAAGAACTCGGGAAAATTGCAAAAGCTTTTTCACAGCACTGCATATTTTCACATTTGTTAATTTTAAGAGAATTGATCGCAAGAACATCTCAAAACAACATGAGCTGTTCAGCTGCAGAGTCCCGATAAACGTGATTATTTCCTATGGATGTAATTGAGCGGAACTATTACTATTACTAAGGGTATATCAGCTACAACCCAACCAAAACTCTCATTGATATGGCCACCATACTAAATTCATGTAAACTGGGTCTGTGTGCCTGTGTGTCTCAAGCCTGAATAGGTACTGCTATTCTTGCTATAAATAGAGATAACGTATTACATGGTATTTTCCATCCTCCTCTGTCCTTCTGATAACAATCTCTATGCAGATTAAAGTCACTGGAGTTGGAGAAAGTATATCTGGAGGACCAAAAGTCAGCCACATGCTTAATAGTTGCAGGTATTGCAGCATCAAGCTCAATGTGATGACAATAAATGTGATTTCAGTTGTATTTCATACTAAGTGAGAGCATTTTTAACAAAACCAAATGCCGTAGCGCCAAACTAAGTATCAGTATTTCATTGTATGGTCTGCCTCACTACTAAGCCAACAGTGAGCATTTTTATGAGGCAATCGTCGTATTGCTCCCTCGCACTCCAACATTACTGTGGGTTCAGTGCATTAATTAGATCTACATTTTGTATACAAAACCTACTTTCTGCATGCCACAGTCTGCTAAGCTTTGGACTAATAGGCAGAGCGATTAGTAGGTGCATATCTGATTGCCTCGGAGAGCGTGGGTTGCAGCTCATCTTTCAAACTCAGGGTTTGCATTTTTGTTTTCCCTGCACTGAACCATGCCACATCCCAAGGGTGCATTTTGGAACACTGAGGCACACGGAGTGACAAATCACCATTTTCTCTCGTTTGTATGCATAATGGAACTCCAATTACTTAATGCTGATCTTATGCAAACCAGAAAGTCTGCTTCTTGTAATAAGATAGTCGGTTTCTGTTTTAAGCTTTGTAAGGAGGGCAATGTAATGAGGATATACAGAGCACAGTATATTGTGAAGAAACTTCCCCGACGTTGTCTTTACATCCACTCAAAATCTTTCAAGTCACTGATTGAATGGCATGTGGCACAAGTCCTGCAGAGGTCTTGCAATTGGATACAGTCGAAGCATTACTAGAAACGCGTGAATTTTAGATTTTTCCCGAGTGAATACACATTTTTTTGTTTTTTAGGTCATATTCATGCAAGAGAAACAAAAAGGGTATGGCTGTGCCTCATTAAATATATTAATATTACCTCAGAGTCCCCTTATAAAGTCACAAGCACAACATATTTGGGAGGCCAGAGGTCCAAATGAAAGCGGGAGTGAATATGATTGATTAATCGCTTGGTCCATAAGTGTCACATAGAGCTTATTTATATGTCTTAATTAATAGAAGATTAATTGCTTCTGCACACTCCACTCAAGGTTAAAGTGTTGTTTAATAATTTATATTTGAGAACACTCAATCTGTGACTTGTGTGCGTGCGTGAATATGTGTGAGTGTGTGTTTTAAAATGTATGCATATCACATTCTCAACACGGGAGCACTGCATATTATTTCTTTTTTCTTTTTGAACACCCCATTTTGTGGATGTCACAGATACAGTTTTACATAATGGCGAAGTGTGAAATCAATAACCAGCCACAGAGTGTTTTCAGTGTAGACACTTGGGCTTTCTCACGCTCTCCACGCTCTGGTCTGTGACCTGGAAATAATAGTCTGCAATCATGGAGGAAGCTTCAGCCCCGCCACCCTTTGAAGAAGAGGGAGAGGAGGCTTCCAGAGTAAGGCTTATTGGATAGTGACTCCCTTGCAGTCGAAATCTGTGTAGAAGTGCTGTCCAAATTCAGGGATTTCTGCAAAGCCTGTATTTCCAATCCAGAACTATTGTATTTGGCCAACATGAAATGCCCTATTTTGTAGAATTCTTCAACTCTTGCTTATATATGCATTGCTCTTATCTAGGAGATACAGTAAAGTCCCCACTATTCCATAAGGCATACATAAAGCCACTTGTTTTTCCCTCCTTTCTGATAAGACCCACAGTAGGGTATTGTTAGGAGACACTGGTTGCTGTTGAGAAATGTAAAAGAAAATCTTAAACTTTCATGACATAATGACACAAAGTCTTCCATAGAGTGCTAAGATGCGGCTTGTCAAATGCTTCTCTTTTTTCTTGGTTTGCCATAAATACATTTTATGAAATAGACAAGTGTAAAAGATAGAGACATAAAGAAAACAGAGATAATGTTCAACACTGCAGATCTGAAAAGCAGTACAGTGCAAAAGTTTCCAGGGTTCTTAGGGTTCTGATGTTTGTATCGAGGAGGTCGGGTCAGGGGTACAACCCTGAATGTGTACAGCCAGCTGTAAAAAACAGTGTGCCAGCGGTGTTGGAGATCTTTATATTGTGTCTTTTCAGCACACTGAATGTGACCTCCAAAATATTTTCCCACCAGTCCCAAAGAGCCGGACAGCTCCATAGGATGTGTAGAATCAAGGCACCCTGGCCATCACATCTCCAGCAATCGTCCATAGGAATCAAGTTCCATTTGTGCAATTGTTGCAGTGTTTGACAACTCACGTAGCTTCCCAACTATTTCGATAAAGAACTGGGGATCTTGTCAAAATTGATGGAATTATGAATGAAGAAAAATATCATCAGATTTTGATTCACCATGCAAATCAAACTGGCAACGACTTCCATTAGATCCAGACTGTTTTGGATGAGGGGAGTGAGACAGAGGGAAATATGGAAGCATGTGCTACATATAAGCACATGGAAACTGAAGAAGGTACTCACCTTTTTCAGTTTCCATGTGCTTATATGTAGCAGAAGAAATAGAAAGTTAAGAAGAAATACAAAGTGTATCATAGGAAGTCCCCAGCATCCTAGGCCTATTGCAACATAACTAAGGGAGGATTTGAGGTCACATGATCCAGCACTAACTATATGCTTTATCAAAAAAATCAAAATCTAATCTGAAAAGTAAAGAGGGTGTCTATCTCCTGAATGCAAACTGGGAGCTGGTTCCACAGAAGAGCGGCCTGAAAGCTGGAGACTCTGCCTCCCATTCTACTTTTAAAATTTTTATGAACCACAATTAAGCCCCAGCCTCAGGGCAAACTGCTCCTTTGGGGTGATACAGTGCTTATGAGGTCTCTAAGATAAGGTTGGGCTTGAATATTCAAGACCTTGTATGTGAGGTATTTAAGAGGAACAGGAGTGTCTAAGTTTGGTAATCCAACGTTAACGAGATGCTTACAATGTGATAGAAAGAAGTTAGGATTTGTTTCATAACGCACTGTGAGGGACTGGTAAGATTGGACCCTAAATGCAGAAGGGTCCAATAAAGAGCAGCTTTATTGCTGACTTTACAGGTCAGAAAGCAATCTACTGTAAAGCAAGAACTCAGGAATAGTAAATCAGGTGACAGGTAAAACTCCAAGCAGACAGCTAAGACAGTCAGAGGGGATAAGGTGATAACAATGGGATAAATCCCTAAAGGTTGATTCTGTTCATCTGGATGAGCGTTTTCAATGGGAGAAATGTTTCATCACTCATCCAAGTGACTTCTTCAATGGGACAAAGAACTAAGGAAACTGAGGGCTTAAATACACACAAGGAAATCAGGGAGATTAAACACAACGGGGAACACAGATGATCTAAGTCTGACTAATGAGACAAGGGAAGCAAAACACAATGCACACAGGGCAAGTGACTGTCACAGTAAAACAGGAAATCACTAACACTGAGACAAAGTGATAGGACACAGGCAAGAGAGAGCAAGAGACAGCGAAAGAGACAGGGCAACATAGGGACAAGACAGAGTAGACAGACTAGATGTGAAAGGAAACTGACTAAACTAAACAAGCAGCAGAGAACTAAGCAAACTCAGAAGCATAAGGAAATACTTATCTTAAACCTCAGTCCAGAAATAACTAACAGTCTCAGGCAAATACAAAGTACTGTCATGGTCCCAGGTCTGTGACCATGACATTTTGACCTTTTGACTTTTAGTCACAGAAGATAAATTATTTTCTTTTAGCAAAGTTATTTACACAATGTCTTAACACCATTCATTCAATAAAAATAATATTTTACATGCTCTAAGTTTCAGACTCAAGTCGAAGCATTGACATGTCTTTGGTGTGTCTTATGTTCTTGAGTTATAACTACATGTCCAGCTGTGCATCTGGCACAATCACAGCTGCCCATGTAATGCCACAGGAGTTGTGAGAAAGAGGATCTGTCAATAAATGTTAGGGCTTTTGAAGCTCTGATCATCACACCGTTAAAGCGGAGCAGACAAATGAGAGCCTGGCTGATGCAACAGCTTGAAAACATTGGTGAGGGAATTTGTGTCTCTCAAATGTCATGTTTCTATACAGATTAGGTTTCACTACATGCAATGAAGGCTTATATACATTATACAAAGCAGCTCAGAAAACAAGATCATTCATGTGTGCGTTTATTATAATATCCTAATATAATCTCCATTTTAGCGCATTTGATGCCAGTATGTTGCTATACCAATATAGTCCATACCTATATCCATATCAGCTAATCCCCACTAATCCACAAATTACTGATGGCTTACAGTTTTTCAGATTTTCTAAAACACTAAATCCTCTTTTCAAAACCAAATACTGAGTGTCCTTAACCAATTTATTAAATCACTCAAAGCTTTAAACACTTATATAGAAATAGAAAACAAGTTATTGACTCATTTGTTTCTCCCCCAAAACATCTGTAAAACACATTTAACGGTGACGTATTGTACGTATGATGCGTGACGATAACCACAAGTGGGAATGGTAAGTGTGAGTTAAAAGTTGGTACCAGCTATGGATGGAAACAATCTGAGAGGTGGAGGAGGGGAGAGTGAGTGTAAGAGGCAGTGGACTAGGAAAAAAGCAAGGCCGGTAATTTCAGAGGAAATTTCAGTAGCTGTGACAGATCAGGTTCTAGTTCGTGGAATGACAACGAGGGAATCGGGACAAAGACTACAATCCAATCTCAGCAAATGCTCTGTGGCTACCATTATCAGGAAATACAGAGAAGATAACAGGTCCTTTAAAACAAGGCAGCGAGATACAGAAACACAGAGGTCCTAAAGAAAGTCTCTGTTTTGAAGGCACCAAAAAGTGTCAACCTTTTAACTATGGAACATGTCCTCAACACAGCAGGGTGCACAAGAAGGAAGTGTAGGGCGCTTTCTTTGAGGAGGATGTCAGCAAAGTCTGCCCTGTGGCCTGGCTTTGACCTCATCCTGACATGATCAAATGAATCGCATGTTGACTTTGATGCTGCAGTTAAATTTAGAGTCTGTAATGTCCTGTAATGTCTCAGTGTGACTGATAAAATCCAAAGACAATTGTGTCATGAATGTGTTTGTGTTTTATTTTGACTGTGTGTGTGATATAAACAGATTGTTTTGCTTTAGGGTATCTTTTAGCTCACCGGGTTAAGCAAGCGACCTATACGACACGAGGCTAATGCAGCAGCTCGGGTTCAAGTCTGCCCTGGGCCATTTGCTGCGTGTCTTCCCTCTGCTCTCACTTTCCTGTCATCTCTCGCCACTGTTTCTGTCATAATAAGGGTGGAAAAGTGCTAAAAATATGAAAGAAAGATATTATTTGGCTTTGAGGATGGAATATAACAGGTTTAAAGAGATTTTTTTGATTTTGCCAGAACAGTCACAGGTCTTAAGAATGTAGCTTGAACACGTTGTTTTATGTATACACCAGAATATAAATTTCCTGACAAAAATACTAGTTTTATTTTTCCAAATAATAGAGTTAAAGTGTCGTGACACATTGCACATAATAACTTTATCCTTTTTTTGATCAGTGGGATGCTATCACAGAGATGGACGAAGAGAACAGACCTATACACACCTTCCAGGTTTGCCATGTAATGGAGCCAAACCAGAACAACTGGCTGCGGTCTGGGTGGATCCAGCGACAAGCTGCACAGAGGGTCAGGACTACATCACAAAACTTGTGCACAGACACATCCTTGAATAGAAATCTTTGTTTGTGGGATTGACATTGGCCCAAGGTTGAGAAAGTGCCACACTCCCTGGAGGAAGTTCAGTCTTCTGTATAACCGACCGGGGGAGAAAATACAGACAAATAGTAATAAAAACTGACACTTTGCTTGGGAGAAGGTCTGATTTCTATTACAGTCAACACAGAGTTACATGTAACAAAGACATAGCAAGATGTCTTCTTTGCAAATTGAGCCAGTGGGAAACGCAACTATGTTGCTGCACCGTGAAGTTTCACATTTACCTCTTTTTGTAGATTGAGAATTGCGTACAGACTGTTAAATCAATGCACTCGCTCGAGGGGACTGAGTCGTCTGGCATCGTGATGTGAAATAGTGGCTTCTTGATAGAAGAACGATCTGTCCACTGAGCTTCAGGGGAGGAGTAATGATTAGCCAATCAGTGCCGTGGGCAAGACTAGCCATTGTCAAGCTGTTTAAAGGCATTGTGCCACCACAGTGGCCTGCTCTCACTCAGTTTCTCCACCCTTGAGGCACCGCTACTGCACAACAAGTGGAGAAACATGCTGAACTGTTCTCACTTTGCTCAACGTCGCTCATAAAAACAAGTTTGTCGGCATGGTTGTGCATCAGTATTAACTTAAAAATTATGCAAGCTTTTAGTGGATCTGTTGATCTAAAAAAAAGAAAAGAAAAAAAAAGACTCCCCTTCCCCATAAGAAACAAGAAGATTATTGCTTAATACTTTCAAATTGTGCTTCATTTAACAATTTTTTTTATTACTCTCTAGGTTTTTATAGAGTTCTATTATGTTTGCATTTTATTCTTTGTATGTAACTTTTATGGTTAAAATAATATCTATAACCCTATCAGAAAAACTTGTACAGACTAATTTAAAGAACAGGCCAGACAAATTGGAGAGCCAACTGGTAGTTTTTTAACCCTTTATTGAGCAAGCTTCATACAAGCCTAATGGACTTATGTTATAATTTTGGCTATAAAATCAAAACATAATTAAATAATTATTAAAACAATAATGATTCAAACTATTTGAGTTTTCTCTCCTGGAAAAATACCATATGGAGCTGTGACACATTATGTGTGTCTTCTCTCCTTTCCCAAACCATTTAAAATTTGTATAGTAGAAGAAAAACTGAGTTATGGTGATTCAAAGAGAGCTTGTGAAATGGGCTTGCCCATGTTAAGTAAAGCATTAAATATAAACACACTTGTATAAAATTATTGATGGTTATTATGCTGACTTAATTGTTTAATCGATGTTTTACCACAGGTGTATGTGGAGCTGCGTTTCACACTGAGAGACTGCAACTCCATCCCTTGGGTTTCTGGTACTTGTAAGGAAACCTTCAACCTCTTTTACCTGCAGACAGACGGGCCGCTCCTCGACAGCACACGCTTTCGGCCTACTGACTATGCTAAGGTTGTCGTGTTTTTATTCGTACAATTAGACAGATTTGTCATTGTGCGACTGGTGTCGTTTAGTAAACTCCAGTAATGTGTGTGTTTGGTTTAAGGTGGACACCATAGCAGCGGATGAAAGCTTTACACAGACAGATCTTGGAGATCGTGTCCTTCGACTTAACACCGAGGTCAGGGAAGTGGGCCCCATCACACAGAAGGGATTCTACCTGGCCTTCCAAGATGTGGGAGCTTGTATTGCTCTTGTGTCTGTAAAGGTCAGTGAACAGGGTGGCACGATCCAGTCTCACACAGTGTGAGACTCAGTATTATTTCTTTAACCTGAACACCGTGTTTTCCTCTTTCACATAAGGTCTTCTACAAACGGTGCCCCTCAACTTTAAGAAACTTGGCAGCGTTTCCGGAGACAGTGCCGCAAATGGACTCGTCCTCTTTGGTGGAAGTGAGAGGTTCATGTGTGGAGAATGCAGAAGAGAGGGACACGCCCAAATTGTACTGTGGTGCTGATGGAGACTGGCTGGTACCACTGGGTCGCTGTGTCTGTAGTATTGGCCATGAGGAAATGGATGGCTACTGCCAAGGTGAGAAGCAGCTCGAGATGTGTTTCTGTGCGTGCGTGCGTGCGTGCGTGCGTGCGTGCGTGCGTGCGTGCGTGCGTGCGTGTGTGTGTGTTCCTGTCTGCACTCATTTTAGCGAAGTACAGTACACAAACAGTGTACTAAAAATGCAAAGAGAAGAGAACAGAAGAGAAGAGAAAGCGTCATGCTCACTGATCTCCAGGGCCTCCCAGTCATCTGCAGGAGTTTGACTTTACAGGACTGATATTCCCTCCTCTCGTTCTAAGATCCCGCATTCTTGTCTGATCCTTTCCATCCACATTTCTCTCCATCCCTTTTCAGCCCCACCTCCCCCTCATCATCTTCTCGTCTCTCTTGTCCACTTTGTTTACTCTTCGCTTCACTCCCCTTTCTTTCTCTCTCCTTTTATTTCGCCATTTCAATTCACACTCTCACTTTCCTTCGTTGCCATCCTTTTCTGCTACGAGATCACAAACAATGCAAATAGGAAGAGATTGCGTGTATCACTCAGAGTTTTCGGAATCATTACTTTGGCTCTCATGAGATCCCTCTCTGGACTCTGTCAATTATGTGGCTCAAATGGGAAAGTAATTTCTTGTAATATGAGACCGTTTGTGAATTTCTGGTGTTTAGGTCTGATATTTTTTTTCTGTGATACATAAAAACATGCAGAAGCTTCTTCTTAGGATGCCTCATTTCCAATTAGTCTCATCAAAATAACCTAAATGTGATCCACTGAACAGATTACGAAGGACGTAAAGAAAGTGTTTACTTGTTCCAGATGGTCTTTGGTCTGCTTTCTCAATTAGACACTGACGGAGGGCTAGCTGGCTAATTGCTTTCATTTGTTAGTTTCACATCTAATTTAGCTCACACCTGGTTTTTGCTAAACCTTTCTTCAACCTTCCCTTTCATTACAAGACTCAGACTTACTTGTAATTATGGCAGGAGCTAAATTGAGCCACAGCGCATGATTACAATTGAAGAGCACTCCGTGTTACTTACTACATTTTGCAGACTTACAGCTGATTGGGGTGAAATTCATGTAGTAACCCTGTGGTGATGTAGTTACTCAGGGCATTACAGAGAGAACTCCAGCAGTCATTAGTACAGCTGATATGTAGGATAGGCTCTAATATCGCCTTTATTTGCTCCAAGGGTGTAATTTTTTTTCTTTTTATCTTCTTCTCTTTTATCTTCCTTTTATTTATCTTTTCTCTCTCGCTCGCTCTCAATCATCTCAAGTTAAACAACACAGAAGCCTGTCAGGAGAGATTCCCAATGAGACGCCAGCTTAGGAGCAGCACTCTCATGGTGTCCCTTTTATATGGTCTCCATCTCTGCTCTCCTTTTTCATCCCCTCTGGCTGCCAGTAGTTGCTTCTCTCAAATGTACTCAATGAACTACAGCAAATGGGTCGGTAGCTCTAGTGGCAGCGATCCACTTGGCACTTGAAAAAGATGTCTGTGTTGGCGTGGTTTAACATAATGTATGATCCTCACTCTAATAAACCTAAGCTGACAAATGCTGTTTACAAATTTAACAAATCAAATTAAATATCCAGAGGTATGAAAGAACTAATTCTGATTAAATGCACTAACCGACCACTTTAATAGGTATACCTATTCAACTACTTCTTAATGCAAATATGTGTTAAAGTGTGTGTTAAAGCATGTAGATCTGGTCAAGGAGACCTGTTGAAGTTCAAACCAAACACCAGAATGAAGAAGAAAGGTGACTTAAGGGACTTTGAATGTGGCCTTGTTGCTGGTTCCAGATGGACATTCGTGTACATCAGAAACTGCTGATATGCTGGGATTTGTCCACAAACAGTCTCTAGGGTTTACAGAGAAGGGTTTGAAAATATCCAATGGGCATCAGTTCTTTAGGCTGGGATGCCAAGGGATAATGGCCAGACTGCTTTGAGGATAGGAGGGCCTGATAGAAGGGCAACAGTAACTCAAATGACCACTTGTTAAAATCAAGGTAAGCATAAGAGCAACTTGTTGAACCCCGAAGCAGATGGGCTCCAGCAGCAGAAGATCTCACCGGGTGCCACTCTCATCAACTAAGAACAGGAAACTGAGGCTACAATCCATGCAGGTGCACCAAAATTAGACAGTAGAACACCGGAGAAACCACATCTGGTCTGAGGAGTTTTGATTTTTGCTGCAACATTTGGATAGCTAAATACTTCAAATGTCATAGATCCACAAAAGCATGGATCAATCCTGCCTTGTATTGGTGGATCACACTGGTGGTTTAAAGGTGTGTGTGATATATATTTGGTGCACTTTGAGCCCTGTTGTAGCCATCTGAGCATAATTTAAACACCACATTCAATCTGATCATTGCTACTGACAATGTCCATCTCTTTATGACCACAGTGTACCCATCCTCTGGTGGCTGCCACCAGAAGGCTTATGTGCCATGTCACACAGAACAAATGCATGTTATTGAGTTCACTGTATTCAAATGGTCTCCACAGTTACCAGATCTAAATTTGGTAGAGCACCTTTGGGATGTGGTGTAAAGAGATATTTGCAGCTGCCAAATCTGCAGCAACTGTGTGATACTATCATGTTAATATAGACACTGATCTCTGAGGACTGTTTCCAGTATCTTGTTGAATCCGTGCCACGAAGAACTAGTTCTGAAGGCAAAAAGTTTCAACCATGGACTAGCAAGCTGTAACTAATGAAGTGTTTTTGCTGTGTTTTCTTTAGCAGTAACATCAGCTTTAGCATGCACGGCTGCATGCACATAATACTTAAGCAACAGCCATGGTGACATTAAGGTTAATTAATGTGAGTGCCGATGAAGGTCGTGATGCAGCCGCTGAATTCTCATATGTGGTACATCCTGCAATCAAAAACATCACAGACATAAAAAATGGCTTCAACATATAACAACAATATCTTAATTAATAATGAATTAAATTATTAATAAAATAATTAATTACATTTCAGTTATTAATAACTTTTGAGGGTTGTAACTGCTGAATATTTCGTATTTTTGCTTGACTGAAATTATATATCAATTAGCAAAATATTTCTCGGATCAATCAGCTAATCAAGTAAGTATTACATCTATAAAACAAACAAAAAGAAAGCGGCAGGCTGAGCATTTACCAAAAGCAGTACCCTCCTATGTGCCTTTGCTTCGACTGGGCCTTTCCCCATCTCTGCAGCGGATGCATGAACATGAAACGAATATTGATCTTATTATCAGATTGTCTGAAGGAAAACAAGTGCATTTCCCAAAATGGGTGTTCCTCTCAGACTCACACATCTACTGTAGGGTCCTGAGTGAAGGAAACCAGTGTTGTTTTTTCTTTGCTGTGGTTGTTGCTGTGGTCAGAAATGTCAGGTTATTTCTGTCAGGGATGGTCTGCTGTGGAAATCTGAAACAGCATCAGCGAACTTACCGTTAGGGTTAAAAGTGGTGATGAGTAGAAACAACACATAATGGCATTATAATTAATGATTTATGACCAATCACCCCCCCCCCCCACACACACACACACACACACACCCCATCAATAATTTCCATAGGTCTGACAGAGAGTATGCAGTAATGAAGATGTGCACTTTGCTTGGAGTTGCAGGAAGTTTAGGCATGAACTTGCGATGACTTCTGCTTTCTCCTCGTTTTCATTTTGGAACACTGCTTCAAAGGGTACTGTGATCAAAGCTGTCTGAGAGGCAGCATGGGGAAAGAGCAAAAGAGGGAGAGCAAGAGAGAGGGAGAGAGAGAGAGAGAGAGAGAGAGAGAGAGAGAGAGAGAATAGGGAAAGCCCCAGCCTCCCAAATATAAGCAGAGCTCTGCACTAACACGTCCATCTTTCCCTCCCAGCTGCCTAAACAAAGGCATCAGCGCTTATCAAAAGCTGCTTTCCACCCCAATAGCATTCTGCCAGACTGTTCTGACATCTCAATCGAGTGTTTTATTATTCTATTCCTTTCATTCGGTGTCAGCCACAAGAGGATTAGTCAGAGATAGGCTGGTTATATCATGACCTAGATAAGGCAACATCATAGTGCTAATGCTATTTGTTCCACATCCTTTCGTCACAGCAGCATATTCATAAAGAGGCAGTGAATTGTGGGTGAAGCTAATAGAGATGTGTTTTCAGATTTCATTTGAATCAGAGTCGATGTGCAGACGAAACCAGAAAAACCACCAGTAGGATGAGTGATTAGTCTCCGAAGCTGAGAATAAAAATATTGTGGTTTCAGCAAAATCTTCTTAATTTTCTTAAAAATGCATTGCAATTTTGTAATTAAACTCCACCTAATCCAGCACAGTTTTCCTCTTTTTTAATAAAGTAAATGGTAAAAATGCAAATGAAGCAATTTAGGAGCAACACGCTAAAGTTGCTTAGTCTCTATTTTTGTTGCCATGCCAGAGAACTACAGGCTTTGACAGTAGCTTGCTCACTGATGACTTCCAGCCTGAAGTTGTGACCTTTAAATTCGAGTAAAATGGAATAGGAAATGAGGAATCGATACATCTCTTAGGTGAGTCTGAGAGTTTGTGCCCCTCTTCTGTCCATTAAGGACTGTGTTTACTCTGGCCTGTAACGCAGCGCAGACGAGAGCATCACTCATTCTCTGTGAACTTCCTATCTGCATATCAAAGCTGAGAGTCCAGGGTAAACATACTCTTCAGCTCCATCTGTTTCTGACAACGTAAAGCCAAGAGAAAACTTCCAACCCTACACATCCAAACAACTCAAAATCTCTTGGCTGGTACGTCATTACATTCCTGCAAGTGTGCAGATGTTGCACTTCACCAAGCTACAGTAGGTTACCTGCCGAAACTTAAACCGTTGCGAGGTGTTTTGAAACACCGTGCGTAGCTTCTCTTATCAATGTTTTATGGAATGAATCAATATGTATAATTTATTGTAGGAATGAAATCACAGAGAGCTATCACCTAACGTTGAATTTCACCTTATCTTAAATGTTTATGTCAGCAGCTTCCAGCTCACTGTTTGGTTTTTACTTACTGTCCTTATCGGCAGTAATTTGAGCAGGCCGGCAGCAAAATGAATGACAGTTTAGGATCCTCAGCTATCATCTGATGATAGCCTGTGGGGACAGTGGCCATTATTTTGGGAATTTTTATGGAACCAGTTGTCAAGGTTTCACCCGAAGGACTCAAACGCAGGACACAGTTGAAAAGTTGAACAGTTTTAATGAAAAAAAGTCAGGAAGAAATAACAACAGTGAATGATCAGAGGTCAGTATTCAAGCAGGGATTCTGATCAGGTAAGTATTTTCAGGTAAGTCATTAGTCTGGAATTTAATGTTCAGAGGCAGATTTTCCAACTGGAATAATATTCAGGTACTGTAAGTTTCTTCAGATAAGTACAAACAGGAATTAGCGATCCTCTCGTCTTTCTTCAGAGTTAGGGTTCCAGTACTTGGAGCTCCACTGCTGGTTAACTTTCAACAGGAGTTGAGGTGAGAGCGGATCAAGTAGGTATTCAAGTAAGTATTAGACACCAGTCAGTGACCTCTCGGCAACAACCTGTTGCTAAAATGTGTGTTCTCCAACTGGCAAAAAAAATGTGTCTTTGTCATTGTTGTCATTGTTGGTTGCTAGCATATTTTGCTGCAGTCACAGTTTGAATTGAAGTGGTGGGGGACCCCGTTGATGCATTGAGTTTTTCCTTTTCAGTCACCTTTCTCATTCACCATGTGTTAATAGATCTCCCTGCATTCAACCATACTTGTTATTAATCTCTGGCTCTCTTCCACAGCATGTCTCTATCCTGTCTTCCTTCTTTCACCCCAACCGGTCGCAGCAGATGGCCGCCCCTCCCTGAGCCTGGTTCTGCCGGAGGTTTCTTCCTGTTAAAAGGGAGTTTTTCCTTCCCACTGTTGCCAAAGTGCTTGCTCATAGGGGGTCATATGATTGTTGGGTTTTTCACTGTATGTATTATTGTAGGGTCTACCTTACAATGTAAAGTGCCTTGAGGCGACTGTTGTTGTGATTTGGCGCTAA
>VURO01035128.1:0-13913 GCA_015108175.1 Pelvicachromis taeniatus | reverse complement strand
ATCAGTTATTGATTAGAGGAGCTCAAATAAGTGATTACCATATATCTTCCAATAGTAGCCCCGGTGTTTATAAAAACATTATCCGGCCCGGTGTTTAAAAGAGACCGGCGGTTGTTGGAGACCGGCTCTTATTCCCTTCTCAGACAGAATTGTCACGGAAGTGAGAGGGAAAGAGAACCCTGGCGCGGTTTTTAGACTGAGGTGAAAAGACAGTGCGTTTACTTACAGTGCTCCAAAACGTATTCCAACATTTCACAAATAATGCAGTTCCCAATTGTGCTCCTCCTTTGCTCCCGAGTGGCTCCTTGTCTGTGGTAGCCCAGTGCACGACTGGTGCTCCCCGAAACTTCTCTCCGCCCGACTCTCTTCAAGAGGAAGTAAAAGACCAGAAAATCACAGTTAGCAGGTTTGCTAGCCGACAGTTCCAGTTCAGTGTAATAATCCCACTTCTATGGTCGCTGCACATCCAGCGTAAATGCCGCTGGTTGTAGATGACGGCGGTTTGGAAACAGCTGGCCGAGTGATGAGACGCGGGAGGACCGACGACAGTGCGGAGGGACTTTCAGGTCAAAGGTTGCCAGGCTACTATTGGAGACCGGCGTCTATTTGTCGTGACATGTTTTCAAACTGGCGTTTATTAGAAATGGGCGTCTATAAGAGACAGGCCACTATTAGAAGATATATGGTACATTTAATTTACACGAGCAGTCAAACGGGCACTCTCAAAGTCACTTCATCAAGTCACTGAAATCGACTCTGTTGGTGCTGCTGTTGGGGCTTTATAAAGCATTTTAATAGAACAATGACAAAAAATGAAGTAGAGAATGCCTAAAGGTTTTTACCTCGTTTTTTTAGAGTAGAACTCTCATTTTATTTGTCTATCAATAAGTGATAATTAACTGTTATATCTGTGTCTTGTTGCCTTGTAGCAGCACAGTTTTTTTGCACACACTTTGATAATTAAACTTGCTAGCTGTCGCTGATAACGCTTGGTTTGAAAAAAAAACCCCTCCAAAAAACACGATGGCAACCTAAACACTTTTGCCGAGTTTTCAAAATGCCTTAATTTATGAGAGGCAAAATGCATCTTTTATAATAGACCAACTTATTTTGCAAGCAGTGTATATCAGGAATTATTCATGACAGCACGACACATGCAGGCAGGCATTTAATAAGTCATGTTACGCCCTCCTGAAGTGAATGTTTTGCATCAGTTCAGTAGGAATGATATGTATGCATTGGTGGGTTCTCATTGGTTTTAATATGTTCTATTCTCTTTGTTACGTCTGCATTCCCATGCTGTCAAACTCAACTCTGCTGTCATCAGACTGATCTTCTTTATGCCTTCTACAAGCCAATCAAGTCTCTGTTCCCTGTTCTTTAAAACTCTGTGCTGCCATTCGGTCCTTGAGACTCATTTTTGCAACGGTGCTGCATCTCTACCGTATCCTGGACGTTCAAAGAGCATCATCCGAGTCTCCCTCTGCCATCTGTTCTACTACCACCAACAGTGTCTAAACTACAGGGGTCCTCTCCCACTTCCTACCATTGTTGGAGAGACTGTTCTGCCATGTTGCTTCATTGGTGTCTAATTATCAAACCAGGTTTTAAAAACTAAAACTGTACATCAGTAAGTAATGTGCATTGCTTTTAAATGAGCTCCCCTCATTGATATGCATTTAAAATAATCAAACAGGACAAGTGGATCACAGCATGTGAATTTGTGGACTGCCCACTAATCTGGCTAACTGCATTCATTTGGACTTTAACCAATAATTATGACTGGCAGAAAATCATGGAATAAGGGTAAGATAATACAATTCGGGATTATCCATGGGTTACAAAACTCTTTTACTGCCAGAGTGCAAGAACATTTAAAGAGCCATCAGGCACAATGGTGCGATCATACTTGGCTCCCTTTACACCATGTGTGAGTGCCGTATGAAGGTCAACAGCTTTATGGGACGTTAGTTTTGGAGATGGAATCCTTTGAAGGGCCCAGTTACATTTCAAAAGTTCAACTATACTTCAAGAAAAATGACCTCATTTATGAAACACATAATGAGAGCAATGGAGTGCATCCCTCGCACAGTATTTAGCTCTCTGCTCTGTACAGTATAAAGCAACACTAGAAATAGCGATACTTTATGCTGTAGACGTGAACTCATAGATCAGTTAATGTTTGTAGACTTCCCCCAATAGCTCTCTTTGCTCGTTTCCACAAATCTTTTCATGCAGGAGTTAGAAAGGAGATCCACACACTCACATTCCTAAGGTTGCATATTTGCGTGCTTTGCCCATAGTGGCATTGCATATCCTCATCAAATCTACAATGTGCTCCACCTGGAGTGATCTACCTATCTTTACTAGCAGACATCTTAATGCATGTACAGATATCTCCAGTTGCCTCCCACTTTATTTGATACAGCCCTGTCCTCTCAGACCCTACAGAACCATGGGTAATGAAGGCACTCCCAGCTGTGAATTCATTCATAGATCATCGGGTGATTTTATTAATGCATGAAGACTTGCTGGGCAGACCCAATCCTCACCCTCATCCCTCAGGAGAGCATGATTAATGATGTTCCCCACAAACTGCATCAGTTAGCCACCGCTATCTGGTATTTGTCTTTACAACATCGTATCGACTTTTGGGAGATCATGCAGAAAATGAACTGTCATGTGTGCAGGAGCTTGCTGAACGAAGGGTGGTAATACCTCCGTTCTGTGGGCGAACAGAAACAAGACTTAGCGTGAAAACAGACACCACGAAAGGCTTGTGTAGATGGCGGTGCACAGACACCTCCTTGGTCTCACTGTGAGAGTAGAAATCTTGTTCTGCCTTTAATAAGTGTGGCTCCCAGCTTCTTTTATGGAAATGGGTTTTAACAGAGGTCTCAGCGAGGATATTATAACATATCAAGCTGTTCCACTGTTTGGTTACACCACATAATGGCATCATTATTTCTTCCTCTGCGTACAGATGGAAAATTTACCACTGCACACTGACATCAGGCTTTGCCTTTGTACTCTGTAAATGGCTACTTAAAGTCAGATTAACATCTAAGACCAAACTTCTAACACCCTTTCATTTCAAAGAGGTTTTTCTCTTCCATTCTTGGTGGCTTTTACACATTTGCACAGACTTCAGAAAGGCATTATAACAACATCGTAGAAAACTTTACATAATGACTTGTTTGTTGTTTATATGCACTTTTCTTCAAAGACATAATCTCCACATTTTTTTTAATTCAATGCAGAGGCAAACTTTGATTTTACAAAGTCTAACATGACAATGACTTTCATGGCAATTACAATTGATAATTAAAGCAATACCCCTCCCTTTTCCAAATTTGGTGGGCATGCAAAACACTTTAACTCACAGTTCAGGATTTAGAAAGCTTCTTCTGGTGAGCTGGAGTCAAATAAAGACATTTAGAATTTTCAAAACCGAAAATATCAGAACATCTATTTTCTCCCTCTGTGTTTCTTTTTTTGGGTGTGTAGTCGAGCTTAAACTTATTTTTGCCATCATTCACCTAGTATCCACAAACCTTTCCCGTTTCAAATCAGATTGTATTTTTTCCTCTTTTCCTTGTAATTCAGAGCGAAATCTCAAAATCTAAAGTCACTACCTGGTCCGAGAAGTCATCCACCAGCTATGTAAGGGGCAATCTGGAAGAAAGCGATTGCATCAACCAGGCTAATAATAAGTTAAGCCTGAGGCTGATTTTCTGACACAGCAGTGCTGAGGCTATGAGGGAGATCAACAAACAACAACCAGTGGAGGGAGAGAAAAAAAAAAAAAAAGGAAGGCAGGCCTCTTATTGAGGCAATTCACATCTGCCCGACAGGGGGTGGAATGACTGCCTTGGGAAGATAATTGCGCCTGGAGAAAATCCAACCACAGGAACACTCAGAATTTTATCAGCAAACCACCTTCCTCCTTCGCTGATTGGCTCGGATATGAAAACTGGCAAGGTGCAGGTGGGGAAGCTGGGAGTGTCATTACTGGAGGGTCACTGCACATATGATAACCCTCACCAGTCTTTTATTTCTTTCACTTTGTTTATGCTCTCCACTCGGTTGCGTGCTTGATGAGGTAAACACATTGGTCTCCTGGCTTTTGAAATCAATTGGATTCTGGATTTGTCTCGGCAGGCTCCTGACGGACCCTGTGGTGCGGCCTGTTATGGGGCCGTGAGGAGTGCTCCTGCTGCCCTCCTTCCCTTCAAATACTGCAATAGGAGGCACAAAAGCACTCATCACTAACTCAAAGGCGCAAGCAAAGATGCCACCACAGTCTCTCCTCACCCTGCTTCACTCAGCTCTCCAACTGCGTTGCAGTTTTGGGCAGAGGCCAAAACTACGCAGTATTTGGATGAGCCTTGTTCCTGTGAGAGACTGTAAAGTAGGTTGAGAGGACAGCCGTGCACACAAGCCTCTTCCTAAGCTAATGAACATTCGGGAAAATAATTAACGAGATGCAGCCAAATGTTGTGTTTGACCTTAGCTACCTTCATCTGTCTCCTCTAAAAGCAGCTCCATTTTACAGCTCACGATGGCTTACTTATCCATTAGTTTGAGTCTATTGGTAGATTAGTACATTTCATATTACATTTTGTTAATTGATGGCAAGTGTGTTTCTCCTGGACACAAATTACTTTGCATAGCTTTTGGATGTGCATGGTTAACACTGTAAATGTAGTCTCTTCCCTTTTTAATTCCAAACAATCTTTTTCTAATCTTTAAAAGATAATAAATACAATTGTGTGCATAAACCTGACCAAATGTCATGCAAAAACAAAACATTTGCAAGATTTGCACCACTTCTGCTGCATCGTTTTGTGGACTCTGTCTAAAATTGGAGCATTTGCTTTCAGAGTTTTTTTTTTTTTTTTTATTGAGACAGATGGTGCTTCAATGCACCAATGCCAAGGAGCACCTTGTGCTCATGTCAG
This sequence comes from Pelvicachromis taeniatus, assembly GCA_015108175.1. Taxonomy (NCBI): domain Eukaryota; kingdom Metazoa; phylum Chordata; class Actinopteri; order Cichliformes; family Cichlidae; genus Pelvicachromis; species Pelvicachromis taeniatus. Next base: position 8,952 of record VURO01035128.1, on the reverse strand, counting down.
GGATACTTGCAGCTTTGACAAACTGACAGTATTTTAACACCCAGGGAATGAGAATGGGCTGGTTGTTTCTATCAGTGTTAATGAAAATATAAGCATAAATAAATATGACAGACTGGTTTGAGACCAGGCAGCCAAAAATAACGACGATACGTGTTCTCTTATTCTACCTGCATTCCTGGGACTTTGAGCTATTCCAGCTGTTCCGTCTGCTTTTTCCATGATACTAAGCTTAGTTCACTGTTATTACCCTTCTTTTTCATGCAAATAATAACCTGTTTCCAGTTCTTTAAAGCAATTTTGTCATTCTGCCTTTCAAACTCTTATTTGTGTAACCCACCTGCATCCCCACCTCATCCTGGATGTTTAGAAAGTGTCATCCATGTTTACATCCACCACCTGCTCCACCACCAGTGCGCCTAGACTCTGGGGGTCCTGTCCTACTTCCTCCCATTGTGCGTATAATCTCAGAAGTCATCTCTAAGTAGTGCTCAGAGTGCTGGAGTCTGTATATCAATAAATAATGTTAATTACTTTCACTTGATCTCTCCTTATTGACGTCAAAGTTATTCATGCATGTGTGTGTGAGACATATGATGACATCTTTAAGGTGCTGTGTTCAAGTCAGTGTAAACTGCATTTCATTACAGTTTAGTTTAATTATCCATTCTTCTGTGCCAAGGTGGCATATTGTAATTTTTACTCATATTTGACTGTTTGATGAACAAAATAATGACCTGCAGTTGATTTCGGTGAAACGTTTTGTCGCGAATGGCAGATCTATGTGCAAGCAAATATTGACCGCCATTTTTTTATTTTTTTATCTGCATCTGAAGTGTGCGTTTGATTTACTGTGTGCTTTCTGTTTTATTACAGCCATTTCTTGATCGATCAAATTTGTTTTTTTTATGCAAATGTTGCCCTCCGTGTTTGCGCAGCGGCACACATAAAGCTGTTCCAACCTTACTGTTTGAATTGTGCTGTAATGTCTTTTTCCTACATCAACTCAATTCTATGTCGAATTCTAACGCTGGTCAACATAAGAAACGTGATCTAATTTACAAGGACACATAAAACTGGAAACCAGGATTGCGTATGAGAAACAACACATTTAGCATTTTTCTTAATACAGTCATTAACACTGATTGCTTAGCTAAATATATGTAAATGCAATTAAGTAAAAAAAAAAAAAATATATTTATGATAGCTACAGTGATATATTATTAAATCTCAAAGCTTGAGCCGTCTTCCCATTTGGGGGTGTCAGGCTATAATGTCAGCACAGTACCTGACATTATTTGTAAAAGGACTCTTCAGCAGGTTGCTGTCAGAAGGGCCTGAACCCAATCCTCCTGGCTGAAGGATCATCTCCTTAATTACCAGGTCACCCTGACACTGAAATAAGGTATGATTTATGAGGAACATTACAGTTCAAGTGTTCATAACAGTAATAAGAATCCAGGACACTTAAGGATGATTATAATTATTTCTGTGGTTCAATTGTTCAGGGACCGAGAAGGATGTGCACTCATGGTTCTCTTAATCAGGTTTGAGCTGATTAGTAGTTGTAAATAATCTTAATATTTATTTTAACCTACTTTAGGTAAGAGATGAGGTTGGCTTTGTCTCTTTACTGCTCATATCCTATTAGATTTGTTGGCAGGTGCTAAAAAGGCACTACTTTGCTTTTTTTTTTTTTGTCCCACCAAGGTCATTGGAATTCAAAGAAAACAGACTTTTAAAGAAGATTTCTAATGTGACGAGATAAAAAGGCAGACTGCGGCGAGATATTCCCAGTGGTAGAACTTTTGTGATAGTTTGTGAAACAGTAAGGCAGTCTGCTCAAGGCTATTGCTTCTCACTCCTGCATTAAATGCACAGGCATACATATATCAGTTCACATGCGCTCGCTGGTAGCAGTCAAAAGGTGTCCAGGGAGATGAAGGAAATCAGTTAATGAAGCATGTGCAGCATATGAGTCCGACTGAAAAGAGATGGTCCTCCCAAGAAAAATCGACATCAGCTGTTTAAGCACCCTTCTTAGCATTATTTCCATTTAACCATGACTATAATCATTCTCCAACCTCAGCACCTTTTTTTAATTTGGAAATGGTGACATTATAATGTGTTAGAAGGCACTGTTAAAAAAAAATGATGATGTCAACAGGCGCAGTGGATCAGCAATCACCTGAACAGAAACAAAGACCATACCGTAGCTCACAGTTTAATCTCAAGGACTAGTTTTAAAATTATAGGTAACTCAGTTTTTGAAAGGGGATCATAAAAGATTTCCTTCTAAAATACATTACGAGAACACTAAACACAAAATTAAGAATTTATCACACATACAAGCATATCTGCCTTGGTCCTATCATCTGGTTTGAGATAATACATGGCCTTATTTAATTTTCCTTTTTTTCCCCCTCTTCTGTAGCATCTGTGTTAAAAGTCCAGGAGCAGCTATACACTTGAATTAGCTTGATTACTGCAGGCACTGATAAATAAAGACCGTCACTGGAAAGTTCAACAGTGAGCTGACATGCAGCAGTATTTCTCACTGCATGTCGAATAATTTAAGGTCAGATCAATAGGCGAGTCCCTTTCTACATCAGGCGAGTCTCCAGCAAACTACCCCTAAAGAGCCATTATTTACTGCTTGCCCATGTTGCAACAAATGAACCCAGCATGGGCCCATTAATGTGTAATTAGAGAAAAGAATGAGACAAATATTTAACAACACGAGTGTTTCTGCTCATTAAATCAGCTTCAAAAGGGGAATTATTAATGCTTTCCAAGCTAGGACTAGTTATAAGCTCGGGTTACATTACAAAAAGTTCAGCTGTGATTCATTTCTCTGCCATGGCATTGTCTGTCTGTCTGTCAGCAAGATTACACAAAATCGCCAAGTTGAACTTGATAAGACCTGAAGGAAACGTGGATCACTGGCAGTTTTTAAAAGGCAAAATTGCAAGGCACTCCTTCTGTGCCTTACTGGTTTAGTTAGTTCCCCAATAATATACTGTTGCTTTTTAAGTGTTGTTAAGCAATGCAGAAAACTCCATATGATGTCACAGATGACAACATCAGTCAAAAATAATAACTTCACATCAGATTAAATGCAAATAGGGGATTTTCTTTGTTCTGTCTCCAGTTTGCCACTCAAAAGCTACTCCATATGGTGGTGGTATACACATTTACCTAACACATGTAATGCTTCTGGTTTAAGACCAGGAGGAGATACAAGTCTCTTTGGGATTGTGCCGGGAAGGGCATAAGGTTGACATGAACTGTGTGTGCAACAGGAAGGAGAAGACCCAAATGCAGACTCACAGACACGGGACCTAAACTCAAAACACAGCTCTAGTCGATGAATGAATAATCAACATAAAACTAAACTGGGAAATATAATGAACTGAACACACAGGGGGGACCAAAAACATGAAGAATCACACACAACCATGAGGGAGATCGCGATGCTGGACAGAAGAAAACAAAGGGCTTAAATACACAGGGAAAGGCGAGGGAACAGGAAACACATGGGGAACACAGCTGGGGCAAATTACACACAATGAGACAGAGGACGCAAAGCTAAGCATAACACATGAGACGAGGTACCTTCAAAGTAAGAGAAGCAAAACAAAACATGGCGTACATAGACAGGAGGCTACCAAAGTAAAACAGGAAGTAATGGGAGCACACACACAGAGACGCAGGCAGATACACAATGACATGACTGGGGAAACATGGATAAACATGCCAGGCAGGGGGGGAAACAGAATGAAACACAAAGAGGAAAGCAAGACACAAGAATGCAAGTATAAACACAGTCACACAGAAAGAGACACAGATCGCAAATGCACAAGAGGGAATCTAATAATCAAAAGCTAAACATAACAACCTTGGCACTATAGAATAAACTCAAGACTAACAAAGTGGACTTAAACATAAATCGTAATACAAAATGAGAAAAACACAAGAAAACTCAAAACGCTGGGTCAAATGACCCAGGACCATGACAAAGGTATGAAACTACCTTCTGTGGCGCTTTGTGTGGCAAAGAAACAGCTGAACGCGGTAGCATCTCCATGCACAAACTCGAGGCATGACTTTGAAAAATTCCAAATTAACAAATAAATGCAAAATTAATTCAAAAAAAGCATAAAGTAATACTTATTATATCGCTGTAATGGTATGTTGAAGATATCTTACTTTTCCCCCACCTTTGTCGTTTCAAAAATGAATCATTAATAGTGCAATGAGACATTTCTTTGGCCACACTGGTTTGGAATCAAGATGTGAACACACAACTGACATTATCACCTTCTGATCTGATGCAGTAAACAGTTGCTCATTTACACATCCAACAGATGCTGAGCAACATTAGCATTCATTTGAATTCATAATGAATGTAAGTCCAGTATTTACACTCTGCTCAGTTTTTGGATTTGAACGCCTCTCTTTAAACCTCCGCTTTGTTCACCAGATACCTTTTTCTGCCCTTTGGTGCTGTGTTTGCTTGCAACAACACAGTAACAGTCCATTAAAATAGCAAGATTACAGGCCATAATCAATGACATGAAGAGAACTGCGAGGCTGGGTGTATTCTCAGGGGGGGCTTCTATATGAGTGACTGCTGAGCCATTTTCACACATTAACTTTGAACAATTTCAGGGGAATCATGTGAGGATATTGGCCACAATCTCTCACATGCAGCACAAAGCTGGTCAGCCTGCTTCATATTCATTTTCAGGCAAGGGAAATGCCTGGATAGAGCATGCAGGATGCAGACTTGCTAGCAACAAATGCATTGGGCAATTTCACTATGGCAACTAGCGAGGTGACAGGTTAAAAACCTACTAATGTGCTACATTTTCTGTGTCACATGCACATCTGTCAGGTGAAGTCTGGAGAAGTTCAACACTGCACCGCTTTGGTGAACACGGCTCTGTACTGATCCGAGGTGCTTTAAATACGCTGCAATGAAAGGGGTCAAATTAAACAATGTGAACACGAGTGATATTTTAAATATCACACCTGGTGTCTGGAGCGTTGGCGTTTTGATGAAAGATGCTTCCTCTGTATGTCAGCCTGCATGGAATTAACAAAAGCTTCAAAATCATAAATTCCATTGCTATATGGATCCAAGAAATCCAACTGGAGTTTCAGCTAGCTTCATCATGGAAAGTCAACACCTTTATCTGTGTAAACAGAGAAAGAAAATCTCCGTTCACAGTGAACTGCTGTGAAATACGAAAACTTGGTTTCACAGGGATTGCATTAAAGATTGTACCTGGTACTTTCTATGACTCAACAGAAGCACTGGAGTTAGCGCTGACTGAATTAAGCATACTGTAGGGACTGGTTGCAGTGGGAAAAGTGCTATCCAGCCTTAACTTACTCCTGTTGCTCTGATTAAAATTAACGCAGTAGCCTGCTTCGTTTCGCAGTGGTGAAGCTTCTTCACGCAATTCATAATTCATACAATGGTTTTGTTTTCACTGTATTGCATATTATATTTGGGCTCTGTTTAGTCTCACCTGGGAAGAATTCCTTCCTGTCCATCCAGTTCTCAGTGGCAGTTGATCATGCTCCACAACATCCCCCATAATCTCTTGCTCTGCTTCCATTTGATGTCATCTTTTCCCGGGGATTAGCACGGGTGCCCTGAGGGCTTGTGATAAGCACGCCTTCTTAGAACAGCCCAGTCAATGAAAACCAGAATCAGGATACTTAAAAGTTTCACTTACACATACACAGATTGCAACACACATACAAAAAAAAACAAAAAAACAGAAAATACCCAAACATGACCACCAAATACTGTCACTTAAGTGACTGTCACTGTCACTTAATGATCCAAGCTTTGACTGTGTATAAACCAATGGAAATTTACCATTTATATATATATATATATATATATATATATATATATATATATATATAATAAAAAGGTTCTCAACTGCAGTTTATCTGTCAGCAGTTGAACAGTGAGCCCTGAGGCTGGAGTGGAATGGCTGTGTGTGCAGAACTGTTTGGGTAAAAACAATATTCTGTCAATTACACACTGAGTTTTTGCAGTGGTCCCTTTAGACTGGATTTTTAAGCACTTGGAAGTTTGTCTATGGCATTTAAGTATTGAAATAATATTTGGCTAACATCCTTTCTCCCCTCCCAAATGTAGATTGGTCTCATAGGCCTTACAGACAATAGAAGTAAAATAGAAATATTAAGGGAGCCAAAGCTTTTCCCCCCCCCCCTGTTCTTTAAAAAAATAAATAAATCTGCTTCTAGTAATTTATCTCACTCAACAACAACAACAAAAAAAGGTAGCTGACAACAAAACCCGAGAGGATGTAAACTGACATTTCAAAGGTTAAATGCACAAATGACAAGTGGAATAAACTAAGTGAAATGACTTTGAGGCCCGCTGTTAAAAAAAAAAAGAGAGGAAAAAAAAAGGTCCTTTTATTCCTACACAAAGCTAATTACATGAAAATCAACCCATTGTTTAATGCTTTTCAGACTAGTAAAAGTCCTTTTTATTCAGTGTCTAACCCTTGAAAATGAAATGAAATAAACCACAAGTATAGTCCAACCACTTTTATGCACCTGTCAGACCACAATGGAGCAAGAAGCAGAGAGGACTGAGGATAAGTTTAATAACCAGGACACAAAACCGCATTACTACACCACCGTCATGATCTGACATCTTGGTTTTCAGTCAATATCTAGCAATCAATACTTGGACCATGCTGAAACCAACATTTTCAGATGATACCAAGCATAAATGATGTATGTCATGGCTGAGTTATTGACCCCAGAATGAGAAAAACAAAAACAAAGTATATACACACATAAACAACACAGTCTCGGAGACCCAGATGTCCGTGTGTATTTACGGCTGTCATTACTCTAACATGAGGTGCCACCACAATTTATAGTCCCGTCTCCTTTGCGCATTTTTTTCACCACTTATGCACAGAAAAACAGGATCATCTGCATCTCTCTCTGGGGGACATCCCCATTGGGCTTTGTGTGGCTCATATGTGTACTAAAAAATTTCTTCATTGCACTTCTAATCATTCAACAGATAAGGGAAGGGTGGGTTGTTCTCGGTGAAAAAAAATAATAATGAGAGACACACAAAAAAAGTTAATGAGGTTTTTCCTGTATTACACCTCTAGAGGCAGGGGTCCGCTAAGCAGCAATGTCATTAGACAGGAATTAAACTGGGACTGTTGTTTTGCTGCGCTATCAATTCATGTGCTTTAATTGCGTAACCAAACTGTTGTGCCAAAACAAGGCGAGCTGAAGATGCAGCAGCGCGAGTGTGACTGGCTGCGTGTATCGGTGAACAGAAGCCTTATTGCTGTTATTCTTCTAGAAAATGGAGTTTCTGTACACACGCACACAATGCAACCATGCTCTCTTTTTTTTGTAAGTGCAAACTCTTAAACTGGAGCAGACACAAACTCAGTCCCGAGAGAAGAAATACATTAGTGAACACCCTTTAGCAAGCTGGGGACTATGTCCTAATAGTATTTTAAAGCAGCTACTCTTGGCAATCCATCATGGAGATAGCAATCCCAGCCTGTCCCCTCATACTGCAATCATCATACACATAGGCACCTCTATGCACATTTATGCACCAGGTAATTCACAGGTGGGAAAAAAAAAACAAAAAAACAGAAATATGCAACGAAATAACTATTTAACTATTTTAAAGTAATCTATATTTTTATCAGCTTACTAGAAGAGAAAAAAAAGGAGATTAAACCTGTGCACCGCAGAGCAGGTAGACAGCACTGACTTTGCTCAAGATAATGTCATTCAAAAGGAAACTGTCCCACTTCTTTAACACGCAACCCGTGTCCTCAAAGCTGAAAGCACTTTAGGGAATAAAATAGGCCACAGCTACATCTCTGGGAAATGTCATGTGAGCTGTAAGGTTAAGATATTTTGGGGGATAGCGATGGTGTTGGGGGTACGTTTGTTGAAAGAATAATGCAAGATACCAATTAAATAAAAACACTGACAGTATAAAACATAGACAGAACCACCCAGTAGTTTTGGACTGTGTTTTAAAGTTTCAACAGAACAAAAGGACAAAAGGGTGGAATGCTAATTTATCAGCTAACCAAACACATGCAGTTTATGAATGCAACAGCTAATTAGTGCCATGTAACAAAATTTCACTTACCCAAACTAATGTACGAACATCTTGGTTGGTCAGTGCCCCACAACAATAATATTAGCAACATTACTTATTAAAAATTCTCCAAAAGAACATAACAGCACAAATGTAGTAAAGGACTCTGGTTTAATGACTAGAAGTAATGGCTGAGGCCTAGAAGATGCTGATTAGTGCCAGTTGGTTGTGTTGGGACACCTGTCAGTCAGTGCTGCCATGCTCCCAAATCAATTATCCAGGTGGATGTTTAGAAAGCAAAAATAACTAGAACCTAGAGTTGTTATGAAGGGGAAAATTAGCCACACGCCCAAACTGTATTTTTGTACCAGATTATCAATATGGTATTTTTAATGGTGTGAATGTGGAGATAGCACCTTTAGCTCTATGGGGATTGCCTCAAGTAGCACCAAGAGGAACTGTAGTTTTTGCCACTTCAACACTTTTTCGGTCTCTATGTTGCCCCTTGCTTTAAAATGCAAGAAATGGAACTACAGCAAGGCTACCGTTGGGTGAAATGGATTGATTTACTAAAGCTACTGAAAAAAAAAAGTGATTTAAACTACTGACACTATACATATGATGCATTTTTAAAAATTCTACTACACTGAGTTTAATGGGAAAATATCATGCAATCCCCATGCTTTTAAGAAAGCAGAGCTGCTCAATTACATAAATAACTAATGGCTTGCAACATCTTCCCTGAATATTTCTTAATAAATTGACACATCTCAATTCATGACAATTTATGGCTCTAAATAAAACAA
>VURO01035126.1:67769-82032 GCA_015108175.1 Pelvicachromis taeniatus | reverse complement strand
TCGGGGGGCGTGGCTTAAGTCCACATGTTACCGCTACTCGCTGCCGCCATGTGTTTTTTTGAAAGTGACGACGCATCGACGCAAATTTTTTATGTCGATGTATTTTACGCGTCGACGCAATCGATTGCGTCGACGCGTTGTCCCAGCCCTACTCTGAATGTTTAACAAAAGTAAAAAAAATCTTTAACAAAGATCGTATTTCGTCATCTGTCATGATATTTATATGGAAAAATCGCCACATATTTAAATCTGACCGCGTCTTGAGTTAATGTAGTTCGTATGGGGAAGTAGTTGAGGTTCCGCCTCAGTTCCCGGAAACAGCATCAGAGTGAGCGCTCTGTCATGGCGGCTCCTCTCTCAGCTGCTCGATTCTCGGAAACCGTCAGAGTGAGACCTCCATCCTGTCTTCTCCTCTCTGTCAGTCGCTGCGTCTCCTCCTCCACTAGCTTAGCCTGCTAGCTCGCAGCAGCAGGGCAGGTAAACATGGCTATGTCGCAGGCGCTGTCCGAGGAGGAGTTCCATCGGATGCAGGTGAGAAAAACTACGGCGATTGTTCTTTCGGGTCGCTGGGTTCTCACACATGTAAGTGTCAATGTGGTTAAAAACACCTGTGCGGTGCAGCATCACTGCCAGGGGCGTTAGCACAGTCTGCTAACCGTGAGCCGTTGCTAGGTGGGAGCGGTTAGAACGGCTAACTCGGCTGACATTATTCATTTAACGTTGGCAGGAATGTAACGGGCAGCCCGAGCTTTGACATGCCTCCGAGTGATATACTTAAGAAGGGGGGAGGAAGCAACCACAATGAGAGAGCTCAGTTAAACAGTTAATCTAGCTTACCCTCCTGCTCTGCAAAGAAAAGCACAGCGTAGCATTTTCGGTGCTAACCGTTATTTCTATCTGACAGCGGGCTAACATGTTAGCATTCACGGGACTCTCGCCTCCTGAGAGTCACGGGGTCCGAGGCAGGCTGCCCTGGGCTCCTCTGTATCGGCGACAGGGCCGGGAGGCGCAAACTCCTGTTAACATACTAACCACTGACCTCACTGACCACCTTATTAGCACTATATACATGTGTGTATATATATATATATGTTATAGAGCCACTCTCTGTTGTTAGACAAACTGAAAGAACAGGAATCCTGTCTGTCTTCACACATGGTAAACAGCCATAGGGAAGAGTTCAAAGATATTTACCACAAAAGAAAAAGCCGTTAACACACCTATTAAACTGTAGAAAAGGTACTGTTTTTATTGGTAATAAATGCAGTTAGGAATAGAAATGTGTCCTTAAAATATAAACATGTGGGCAGGGCGCTTTACATGCAGCTGTGAGGCGTCTCTGGTAAGGTGGGTCCCTACAGGATGTTGTGTTTTTGGTCTCAGCAGTGAGTGTATTTAGGCAGTGCTCTGTAATGAGCATAGACAGCATTTTGGCTGGGTGTAGTTACCATGATGTCACCCGTTGGTTTGTGAAGTCCAGCTACAAAGCTTCAAGATGACGGTATTCAATGTCGCTCTCTTGAAACTGGATATCTGGGATGGATCCGACTACGAAAGCGCTTCAGTTGAAGGCAGCTGGACTTCTTTTTGGCTCACGAAGATAATTCGTCTCACATCTCAGGCGCATCTTCAGGGAGTCCCGTGTGTTTAACCCTTTGGGGAGGGGCCGGACCACCTGTGCGTCACCAGTGGTTACATTGCTTCTTGCTGACATTCAGTGATTTGTGGTCAACATCGCTGTTGCTTGTTACAGTGTAATCACTTTATTTACATGTTAAAATACTAAAAAGATGAATAAGCTCATCATCAGTTGACCTTTGAAAAGGGATACAAATACCTACTGGCTCGTGTGTGTGTGTGTGTGTGTGTGTGTGCGTGTGTGCGTGCGTGCGTGCGCAGGCCCAGCTGCTGGAGCTGCGGACTCAGAACTACCAGCTGTCTGATGATCTCAGGAAGAACACGGCAGGTAAAAGCTTTCGCACTTTGTTCTTCTTGTTCCTGCTGTTTCATCTCATCAACACTTGAAACTACCACAAGCACACGAGATGCTCTTCAAAGCAACAGCATTTTTAAAACCACAGATCAGAAGACCCTCAGCCTATAACCGGTTTACCTGCTCCACCTGGGCAGTTTTGTTTCTCAGCATTTGTCCAGGTGAAAGTCTTTCTGAGACTAAACTTCTTTTCTAAGAGTGACCTTGCCGAGGTGGCACCAGACATTATAACATATGTCACACAGTGCTTGCGAGAGAGCGCAACATCCAGATGATATGAAATATAAAACGGGGCGGTTTACGACCGTTTCAGATCCATCTGCACGTTATTCCAGGAAAACTGGACTGCATAGATGAGTCTTTGCTTGTTTAGGAAGGGCTGGGTTTAGCTGGAAATGTGAAAAGTCATAAAATATACACGTGTAGTTGTAACACTGTAAGGCTGAGGAGGATTTTGGTGTAGTTAACTTAAAATTCTGGCCTTATTTTGCCAGCGTTTTTAAGCCCTCATAGTTTCATGAGTACGAGGACATCCACGTGAAACTCTTCAGAGCTAAAAAACACATTTAGATGGCCGGACGAAACAAGACAGCACATAAAAGGTCTTCCTTCTACCTACATGCTGATATCAGGCTCATCTGTAGCCACAATTCCTCCTGGGCCACAATCATTCTCTAGTAAAGTAATGGTACAAAGGTTCAAATTTCCACGGCTTTGTTAAATATTTTATGATATTTAACAAATAAAAAAGCTCAGGTAGGAAGGCTTTTAAGTGGAATGACCCAATAATGAGTAATGGTGTTTTTATTTCTGTCACACTTTTTAAAATGTACGTATAAAAAGTGCTCCACACTGAATAAATAGTACACATCACAGCACAGACAACATGTAAGTGAGCCGGGTCCTTCACGAGAGTCAAATTACACAACATGAGATGAGGGAGGGAGTCGACCCCCAACCCTGACATTCATGATGGAAGCAGGCTTTACGTACGTGACGTTATTCATCGGATAAATACTCGATCGAGCCATGATGGCAGTAAAAGGTTTAATGAAGATGAAAGGTGTGTTTTCTGTCATTAAACCTGGTCCTGGTGCATTTCAGAGCTGAACGCCGTCCGTCAGAAGAACGTGGTTTTGGAACGAGATTTTATCAAAGCGCAGAAGGTATTTATTACTTTATTACTTTATTACTGTGGAGTGTTTCTTTTTAATAGATGAGTGATTGGAACAAATTAATCTGCTGACCTGGTTTGTCAGGTCAGCAGGTTCATTTGACTACTTGGAGGTTTGTTTTCTGATACAGCTGAGCTTTATTCATGCTGTTTATTTAAATGAAATGTTTTTCTGCTTCTCTTCAGGCCTTGAATAAGAGTAAGAAAGCTCAGGTAAGCTATTGTTTGGTGATAACTGTTCATTGGGTTTTTTTAAATACTCGTTTTGTCTGAAATTTTTCAATGATGTCATTTCAATTTGTCCTGATTATGTCACTGTTAAAGGAAGATTTCTGGATCCTGAGAGGTCACGAGCTCGTCTGCCATCTTTTCCTGACATTTATATTTGGACTTTGTTGAACACTGGGAGACTTTATTCTTGTTCGCAGGTTGTTGCAGCTGTTGTTGTAACAAAGACGATCAAGAAACATTAATCTGAGTTGATGATCAGAGTCACACAGGACAAGTGAAACAGAACGTGACGTGTAAAGGGCTTTAATGCCTTATGATGCTAACACAATCACCAGTAATGTGCTAATCGGAGGTTAATTGTGAACTGAGACTGCAACACCGCAGTGCGAACATCATGGCACAATCACATCTTCTTGTAGCGACACATCCACAGAGATGTTTAAGGGTGGAAGCTGTTTAAAGGTCATTCAGTCGTATTTCTCTGCTCCGAGCCGTGGGTTTGAACTTTGTGTTTATTCTCACCTGGCTCTATTTGTGGCGCTGTAGTGTTTCCACTAATAGTGTTAATTCACTCTGCAACATATTGTACTTTGTTTGTGTCTGCGTTGTTTGACACACAGGCATAGAAAGCCAATCACGAGCCACTGCTTTGGTGGTTTAACGAGAGAGATGTAATAATATGTCAGAATACTGGCCTTTATTATCGCTTGTATTTGATTTGACCACGATAGCTCGGTCTGTCGGTCTGTCTGTGTGAGTGATCTGTGACCTGTAGGCAGTTTTTTTTATTCTGAATGTATTATTTTGTGTGTTTTTTCTCTTTACTGTAGGAGGTGGACGCCTTGCTGAGCGAGAATGAGATGCTTCAGGGGAAACTCCACAGTCAGGAGGAAGACTTCAGACTACAGAACAGCACACTGATGGCTGAACTCTCCAAGGTGAGTGTGGGTGTTTGTGTGGAGCTCAGACACCGTCGACGCTTCAGATCATTATTGTAATCGTAACATTACGACATTTTTGTTCCAGTTGTGCACGCAGATCGAGCAGCTGGAGCAGGAGAATCAGTGCCTGAAGAAGGAAGGAGGAGGAGCCTCTGCATCCAGCCCCCCACCTAACCCTGCATCCAGCCCTGTGGATGGAGAACTGCTCCGCCTCCAAGCAGAAAACTCCGCCCTCCAGAAGAAAATGAAGGGTGAGCTGGCGTTTAAAAAGGGGTTGATCGGTCTTCTCTTTTAGACACTGGTATTTTAAAATCGAAGACGAGCGAAGGAAAAACGTTGTGATGGTTTATCTTCAGGTGTTGGGCTGATATTCGCCCACCCGTGTTCTCTAATACAGGCACTAAATCACAACCCGCGCTCTCTCCCTGCATCAGCAGCAGTGTATTTAAAGCCTGAGCTGTTGATCTGACACAGTAAGCAGTACTGGGGGTGGATGGAGCTCCGTTACCCCCCCCACAGCTTCATATTCTGTGCAGCTCAGGAGACAAACAGAGGCTGCTGCTGTTTTTCTACATATGAGTATTAATTTTCACAGTTTCATGATTTATCATTTAAAAAAATTCAACCATTATTGAATTTTATTTGGCTCCAGCAAGTCCACACAAGTCACCACTGATGCATGCTCAATAAAACGGGCGCAGCGAGAACACATCCGGGAAGTTTTCGCGTTCTCGGCTTGATGCGTACTTTGAATTGGGACAGTACTTGGTCTCCGACTGATGACGTATAACGAGTTCACGAGAACGCAAGTACACACAAGTACGCATATTGAGACACGGCTTGAGTTTTTGTAGCAGAAGCAGCGCGTTGGCCATTTTTGTGTTCAGATGCTGTTGATAACGCATCAGTGTGCTCTGACCCTGTTCTTCCTTCCAGCAGGTGGCGACGTCAGCCCAGTTCCTATCCGCTCCAGCAGCACCTTACCCACCCCCCAGCCCGGCAGCGCCCCCTCCACGCCCACAAACACCTCCAACAAGACCTCGTGCACCTCCACCACCAATGCCGGGGAGGAGGAGAAGGAGGAGGAGCGAGGGGACCTGATCCACTTCTACAACAACGTGTACATCAAGCAGATGACACACTTCGCTCTGAAATACTCGCCAAACTCGCCGTCTGCAGGGGTACATGGACGTTTACTAATGAAGAAACACAGCTGATTTAGCTGATCAATCACATTATTGGTTATTAATGCTCCAGCTTAGGCTCGTGACCTTTTTGTGTCTCTGTAGCTGATGATGAAACTTCTGGACTTAAAACTTAAATTTGACTAATCTTGAAATCCAAAATGTTTAAATATCAATAAATGTCATGAAAGGCTCCAGCAGCACAAACACAGTCCAGACGACTTCAGCTGACTTCAGCTGACGGAGGTTGACGGGTGGTCACGCCAGCGTCATTCTCCTGATGTTTTTGTTTTTGTGTGCTCAGGTGGAGACCCCCCCTCTGTGTCCGTACCCCTCCCTGAGGACCGGCTCTCCCCGCCGGATGCTTCTGTCCAGCAAACACTCCATCTACATTTCGCCTCACAAGGCAGGCTCCGCCCCCTCATTGATGACCCCGAGGGAAAAGATTTACTACTACATCTGCAGCAGCCCCCCCAACGTAAGCCCACACACGAGTCGTCGCTCACATTCACAGCTATTTTTATCGGTAACGACGCTTCGACACCATGGCGTTTCTTCTCTTACTGAAACGTTCCTCATGTGTCTGAAACATGGTGATGATTTCAAACCTTCAGCTGTCGATTTACACTCAGCGTCTCCTGCCGGCAACTCAAACGCAGCAGTCAGAAAAGAGGTTCAGAGGCCGTCGTATCTCTCAGGTGTATCTGGGCCTCCTGATGCAGGCAGAGGTCAGAGCCCCGTTTATAACTTCAGCTGATGTTCAACAGTTTATGATACAGGATACAGTTTGGCGAATTAAAACGTTTGCTGGAGAAATTGAGTGTAAAACATGAAAATGGCGGATTTGTTAAACCAGCTTCATGTCAGTCTGACTGACAGCACTAAATCCCAACAACGGTCGTCTCCAGGTGCTCCATCAGAGTCGCAGCGCAGACACAGGTTAGCTGTAGCTGAGAGTCACCTGAAAGCTTCAAACACTGTCAGGAAGTCAGATTACAGAGTGATTAGCTAAAGTAGCGTTGAATAAAAGAGATCATCTCCCAGATCAGAGAGTCAGAAACAAGCGACAAATCAAACGGTGGAGAGTCTGAGCATGTGCAGCTCAGACCAACAGAGCTTTAAACAGTAACCTGTGACCTCTGACCCCTCAGCGCCTCCAGGAGATCAACAGCATGATCCGCACCGGAGAGACTCCGACCAGGAAGCGCGGCATGGCTCTGGAGGAGGAGGCGTCGCCCAAACGCGTCTGTCCCGACTCTAACGCTCTAATGCGCCGGCTGCAGGACGTCGCCAACGACCGCAGCTCCTCCCACTGACGCACACAAACACACACAGATGGAGCGTTTTATTGTGAAGGAGCAGCATCTTTTCCTTCATGCTTCCTGTGTTTTAATCGTATTTTACTTTCTGTCATGCTTTTAACATAAATATTTTAAATCTGTCATATTCACCATCAGTTTGGTCTCCCTCACTCTCCGATCTGTAAATATGTGTACAGAAGAGCAAAGAGAAGCTATTTAACGGAGGGCAGAAGTGTAAGTTAAGTGCCTTTATTTTGTACTCCTTTCTCTGTTTACATCCTGCAGGCGTTTCCTTTATTACAAGCTCCTGATGTAAAAACAATAAACTGTGTGAACTGAGCCGGCTCATTCTGCCTCTGTAAGCTTAAATCAGGAACAACGTGTGAGATGAGAGGAATGAGTGGAGGCGCTGTTAGTGTTTTGTGACATCAGAGGGGTGTGACTACAAAACAGTTCAACATAACACCTCTGTGTTGGGTGTTATCGATTTTCTCTGCTCTGAGCGTGCTCATCACTCATTTTAAAGAGGAAGCCATCGCTGCATCTATCATGTGGAAGAGGAAGTCAGAGACGTTCCTGGATTTACCTGAGGCAGGTGTGGTGAAGCCACACATGAAAATAACCCTGATCTGAGCAGGCATGGCCCTCCTCAGACAGGAGAGCGCCACCTGCTGATGTGACCGGCCAACACTCGGCTGGAAGATCTGCTTTTATTAGTGTCAAGTAAACTCTTTACTTCTATCTCCAACCTTCCATTCTGCAGAGGAATGGCTAATTTGAAGAGTTTCAGTCAGGAGACAGCCTTAGTGAAGGTGATCTTCTTATGGCCTCTGACTGGACTCATGTCTGTGCCTGTCTTGCGATTTTTAAAGCTTACAGATGTCATGTTTGTTGTTTCATCCTGTACTGTGGTGCTGACACTCACCAGTCCCCGGCCTCCTTCCTTCCCCTTAGCATACAGCCTCAGGGTGCTGGACTTGGGGTGAAACCCTCCATGCATGGTCAGGAGCTTCCTGGTCTTGATGTCAGTGGCTTCTATCTCCTCCTTTGGTCAGCTTATCACCCCAGCAGGGTACCTGATCACGGAGGTGTTTATAGCCCGGATCTTGTTCTTGCCGTTCAGCTGACTCCTCAGGACTTGCCTTACCCTCCGCAGATACTTGGTGGTTGCAGCTTTCCTAGCGGCCTCTTCATGGTTCCCATTTGCCTGTGGGATCCCCAGGTACTTGTAGCTGTCCTCTAGCTCTGCAATGTTACCTTCTGGTAGTTCAATTCCCTGAGTTCTGACTACCTTCCCTCTCTTTGTTACCATCCGACTACACTTCTCCAGTCCAAATGACATTCCAATGTCATCGCTGTATATCCTGGTGGTGTGGATCAGTTACTGTATGCCAAACGTGTCTTGTTCACTTTTGGCATACAGCTTGATGTCACCCATTTACAGGAGGTTTAAAACAATAAAAAAAAAAAAAAAAGATTTGATTTGATTTGATTTGAGGTGGCTGACGATTGCTCCATTCTGTAGTCGGTATCCGTAGCCAGTCTTGTCAATGATCTGACTGAGGGGGTTCAGGCCTATGCAGAACAGCAGTGGGGACAGAGCATCTCCTTGGTAGATCCCACACTTGATGCTGACTTGTGCTATGGCCTTGAAGTTGGTCTCTATTGTTGTACGCCACATCCCCATTGAGTTCCTGATGAAGGCTCTGAGGATCCTGTTGATCTTGTATAGGTGTAGGCATCCCAGGATCCAGGTGTGGGGCATCAAGTCATAGGCCTTCTTGGAATCAATCCAGGCAGTGCACAGGTTGGTCAGCCTGGTCTTGCAGTCTCGGGCGACTGCTCAGTCTACCAGTAGCTGGTGTTTTGCGCCTCTGGTATTCTTACCAATCCCTTTCTGCGCCCTGCTCATGTATTGACCCAAGTGCCCATTCATCTTAGCCGCTATGATGCCTGACAGGAGCTTCCATGTGGTACTGAGGCAGGTTACTGGCCGGTAGTTGGAGGGGACTGGTCCCTTCTGGGGGTCCTTGAGGATCAGGACTGTCCGGCCTTCGGTTAGCCATTCTGGGTGTCTCTCATCGACTAGCAGCTGGTTCATCTGTGCTGCCAGACGCTGGTGGAGTGCAAAACTGCCTCTAGACAGCTCAATGTACTTCTTAGACACCTTCTTTATCGCACCTTTCTGCAGCTCTGATAGTTGGCTAACCTCCCTCTGTGCTACCTTGATCTTGGCCTTTAGTCTCCTTCTCCATGGAGGGTACTACTCCTTGTGGCTGTTTAATTTGTAGCCAAGCATCTCACTGATCACTGCTGCCATGATGTAGATCAGCATCTCTCCTCGCCCCTGTTTTAATGTTTACTGGGGCACCAGGTCCAGTTTTGCTGTCTTGGGTCTTGAATGTTCCAGTTTGTGGTTACGTCCTGTTCTTGGGTGGCTGTGCATTGCTCTAACCGAGAGGAGCTCTGTGTTGCTCATGTGCATCTCTGTGTGACAGCACTGATGTAGTCATTCCCTCAGCAGACCACACGGGGGAGCTGTGACACGCCTGAGCAGGTTAAATCTACTCTTTGTTTCTTCAGGGGTCACTTTACAGTTAAACGTGTGATAAGCTGCTCGGCTATTGATCTTCAGTCAGGACTGAGCGGCTGGTTCAAACCTCTGAAACTCTCTGACTGATGAAATCAAATCTTTAAAGTTTTTATCGATGTCTTTATAACTATTATATTAGCATTGCTTCATTAACTTTGTCTTTGTCTTAGATAATCATAAATATGAATGTCATCATTCATGACGAACTTGCTGACAGTTAAACTTCCCACTCAGTGTTTCAGTGTCAATCACTGTGCAGAGGTCCTGTTTATAAGGTTGGAGACCTGCAATCAGCTGAGACTGAAGAAGTCACCTGATGTTTCTCCCACTGAAAACGTCCAGATGAACACAAACTGGTGACAAGTGGAAGAAGACCTGTTGAATCTCTTTGTTCTTTCAGCATAAACGTGAACTCTGAGGAGAAGCTGCCTGAGCTGAGTGTTGGTAAACGTTCAGGACTCGCTGAAGTCGTCTCACCGTCTCACCGTCACATCGCAGAGCCAACACTTTATATTTTACAGTAACTGACACACAAATATTTATTAAAACCAAGTTCATGAAAACATTTTGTCTTTGTGATGTTTAATCTACAGAAACTTCAAAGCAAATATGAGATAAAGTTTACTCATGAAGGCGTCGAACAGCGTCGCTGCTGATGTCTCGCTGCTCAATAGTTTCTTTTCCATCCATCTTTTATAACCTGCTCCCAGGCTCCTCCCTTTGAATCCATCAGGTCCAAACACAGTGACGTGCTGCTGTCACCAGCCAGAGGATGTTACACCTGCACACACCTGTGTTTCACCAGCTGATGTAATCGTTTTTAACTCTTCAGTAACATGTACCATGTTCACAAATGTCAAATATGAGGTACGCCGCCCTGACTCTACAGTCTGCTGGTACAGCACTGACGTTCATGTTGAGACACAACGTGCAGAAAAACATTGAAAAGTAGAAGATGAAAAGATGACTGTCACGGTTCACAGAGCAGCTCAGTAACACTGAAGTACAGGAGTAGATCTTCATCCCAGGGTCATCGTGCTGTGGTGATGAAAATCAGAGTAAAGCTCCATGTGCAGGATGTGGACCGCCCTGACAGTCAGCAGATCATCATAAAGGATGAAAGTGCAGCCGACCTCAGGTAAGTAGTAGTAACGACTTACATTTACTCCGTTACAGTTACTTGAGTCAGGTTTTGAAAAAAATGTACTTCTAAAAGTACCTTTATTGCACCGTACTTTTTACTTTTACTTGAGTACATTTGTGAAGAAGAAACGCTACTTTTACTCCGCTAGACTTGGCAATATTCGACTCGCTACATTTTTTAAAAATAATTTAATTAATTTAGATAATACTAATAATGGATCATGCCGCCAGTGCAGTTACATGTAACACTTTCACCAATCAGGTGTAGCCATGCAGTCACATGACCACGGCGGGCAGAGCAACAAAAAACAGCTGTATGACGTGTCTTCAGTGTGAGCCCAAACAAACATGTCAGCGTGAAAAGCTCAGCGTCTAACCTGAGAAACATGTAAGTTTGCTCTAAATGTCTTTTTAGCTGTGGTTAGGTGGACGTCAGTCACGTTACAGCTGCTGTGTCAGGCTCGGTCTACTGCAACTTTTTGATGTGTCCCTCGTCCAACACACATGAATTAAATGGCTGAACTGGCACCTCAGCATGCAGCCAAGTACTGCAGAGTGTTGCTGATGACCTAATCATTTCTGGTGTGTCGCGGTGAGGACATGATTAATAGTTTTAGGATGAAGATGACCTCTTTGGATCCACGGGGTCAGGAAAGCCCGCAGCAGGGGAGCTGGAGAGGAACCTTTGGATGGAGGGATGGATCTGTTGTGTTGTTTTACTCACATCAAGAAGCTGTCAATCAAAATCAATACAGCTGTTCCTGCATCTGCAGCCTGTGAGGGACTCCAGTTCTCTGCTAAACAGTTACAGCTTCACAGCAAGAAGCTTGAGAGCAAACTGAAGCTTCACCATCACTTCACTGAGTGAAGACCTGACACATAGATGCACAGCCATACAGTTTATGGTGAAGCCTCGTTCTCATGTTTTCTCTGAGGCTGCCGTGCAATTTGGAGTAAAAATGAATATAAAGCATACAGCGTATCTCATCACTGGAAATGCTTTGTTCATATATTTATTAAAAAAATAGTGAAAAATGAGAAAAACTGAAATCTGGAAAGTTGGATTGTTTTTACATTTATTCTATTTGAAAACTGTTAGAGTAAATTGCTGAATATTGTCATTGTTGTACGTTTAAACTTATGGACCTTAGTTAAACTGTAAGACGTAAAGACACCTTCTGCTGACCCTTCTTCATGATAGGATGCTGGGAGATCAAAGGATGTGCTTTTATTACACTAAGCCTCCAACCAGCTATTTGTGAAGCTTGGAGGCAAGGTTGTAAAATCAACTGAACTGTTTCATGTAAGACTGCTGTTTCATTGTAAGATAAGAGAGATGTTAACGTCCTGACTCCAGTGTCCTGTTAGATTTTAGAGAGCGAGGAGCAGACGGCTGAGTTTATTCACCTCCACCGAGACAGACGCAGATCTGAAGGCTAGACCGTCCCATTTCACAGCCTCGCACTTCCGGTCTTCTCGGTCTTCGAAGGACCCGGTGTCATGGTCTGTTCATAAAACAGGCAGAGTAGGACCCAAAATGCAGGACTTGCGGAGGTGAAACTTAAAACACAGCTTTATTGCTGGAAAAAACCACACTAAACTAAACTGGGGAAAAAACAAACTAAAGGAAACCGCAGGCAGGGTTTTCAGACAGGCGGGATGACAGGCAGGAACACACAGTTAGTTGAGGGTACAACGCGACACAGAACTGAGGAAGACGCTGACATAAATACACAGACAGATAATGAGGGAACTCAGGACACACGGGGAGCACAGCTGATACAAATGACACAGATGAGGGCAAAGCAGGATATACTCACAAAAGGTACAGAACTACAAAATAATTTTGATACTTTTTTGGTTGTCTGAAAACTATGAAGATTTAAGTGTTAGTATTTATTTAGGATTAGCAGGAACAGGTCCAGGTCCATGAACGCTGTAATGGATTTTCTGACACCAGTTTAATATGCTTACCTCAGCAGATTTGAAGAACACCAGACAAACAAGAGGATCACAAATGAACCTCAACAGCCTTCCACGTCACAGTTTCTGGACACTCGTGCCAGGCAGCACAGCATGACTCATCCACAGCAGAAAGCATCACACATGCATTATTTTTAATTTATTTGATCATTGGTTGCAACCTGACCCTGTCTATTGTGGAAAACAAGAGTTTTCACCATTTTCTGACAGTAGTTGACAGAAAATACAGCCTGGTATGTTGCAGAACAATTACATTACAATTACAATTGGTCTCCAGAAGCAGAGGTAACCCTAAAGTGTTATTTAACACCATTAACAGTATTGTTGCCCCGGTTCCTCCTGCTGTGCCTATTTCATCTAATGACGACTGTGACACATTTCTTTCCTTTTTTGTTGAAAGAGCTAGGATCATACAGAATAGCATTCCTTTGTCTTCTTTATCCTTATTGTCGGCCAATATTAATGAAAGACCCGTAATTTTGGATAGTTTTCGTCCTGTATCCTTTACTCAGCTTGTTAAATTAGTTGATTCTATGAAAGCCTCTTCCTGCTTGCTGGATGTGTTACCTGGTTCTTTGTTTAGCGGCACCGTTAAGTCCACTGGTCACTGTATCCTCACAATTATTAATACTTCTTTGGCTTCTGGTCAGGTCCCTGCCTATTGTAAGAATGCTGTGATCCACTCATTGTTAAAAAAAATCTAAGCTTGATGCTTCCCAGCTTACCAATTACAGACCAATCTCAAAATTGCCTTTTATTGCAAAAATTTTAGAGAAAGTGGTGGCTAAGCAGCTAATAGCTGTCTTGGATGAACACAGCATCTTGGACAAATTCCAATCGGGCTTTCGCAGAGCACACTCCACTGAAACTGCTCTTCTCAGAACTCTGTTCTGCTTATGCTGGACCTGTCCGCCGCTTTTGACAATGTTGACCATTTTACTTTACTTAAGAGACTGAAGCATTTGGTGGTTATCTCCCGAACTGCCTTGGATTGGTTTACATCCTATTTAAAAGATCGTACTTTTTTGGTAGCATCAGCTAAGTTTAGGTCCTCCCCCACCACACTTACCTACGGTGTTCCGCAAGGTTCAGTTTTGGGACCAATTTTATTTGTGCAGTATTTACTTCCCCTGCAGCATCTTCTGAACTCTTATAAAGACGTCTCATATCACTGCTATGCAGATGATATTCAGTTGTATGTTTCTTTCAAGCCTCAAGACCTTTCCCACTTAAAGATTTTACATGAGTGTTTTGACCACGTCAGAGGCTGGTTGGCCGCAAATTTTTTATAAGTTAATAAAAATAAAACTGAAGTCCCCCAGATAAATATGTTCCTATGGTGATGGAAAAATTAGGTCCACTTGCTAACTTTGTCAAACCTTCTATTAGGAACCTTGGGGTTACTATTGATTCGGCTTTTTCCTTGGACGCTCATGTTAAATCTCTGGTGTATTCCTGTTTTCATCACTTAAGAAATATTGCCAAGCTGAATCCGATTGTTTCATGCTCAGAAATGGAAATGCTTGTACATGCTTTTGTGTCTGGATTACGGCAACTCTTTGTTCAGATCCCCTACAGATTGTTCAGAATGCTGCGGCCAAGCTTCTGACCAAGTCTTCCAAATTTTCACATGTCACTCCCTTGCTTATCCAGCTGCACTGGCTCCCTATTAAATTTAGAATCCACTTTAAAATCTTGATCCTGACTTAGAGGGCCCTGC